>JAKCPI010021259.1:0-33501 GCA_023213315.1 Euborellia annulipes
AAAAAGATTATAAGCTAAAAATTTCAGGTAGTAAGTAGTGACAGAAATCCTCTATTATCGGCTGAAACTTGTATAAAATTAAATCTTTTATCAGTGAATGCTGACTTATGTAAAATTGATATAGAGAGGAAGAGTTGGGTCAAACCAATTTCAGAAGAGACTTTATTAGAGGAATTTCCAGATGTGTTTCAGGGACAAGGGATGTTAAAAGGTGATTACCATTTATATTTGAATAAAGAAATTGAGCCAGTTCAAGCTCAGCCTAGAAGAATTCCAATTGCGTTGCGTGGAAGATTATTAAAAACATTATCAAGTTTAGAAGATGATGGGATAATTATAAAAGAAAATGGGCCTACAGCTTGGATAAGTAATATTGTGATTTTAGAGAAGAAGGATGGAAGTTTGAGAATTTGTTTAGATCCATTTTATTTAAATAAGGCGATTAGAAGATCGAATTATCAGATTCCTACTATTGAAGAGATTGCTCCTGAATTGAATAATGCGAAGATTTTTTCAATTTTAGATGCAAAGAATGGATTTTGGCAAGTAAGATTAGATGAGGCATCTAGTAAGTTGACAACTTTTTGGACACCATTTGGGCGCTATAGGTGGCTTCGTATGCCATTTGGGATAAGTTCAGCTCCTGAGGAGTATCAGCGAAGGCAACATGAGGTGATTGAAGGATTATCAGGGGTCGTTGTAATAGCCGATGACATGTTGGTGTTTGGGAAAGGAAATACTTTTGAAGAGGCAGTTAAAGATCATGATGAGAAAATGAGAATATTGTTTCAAAGGTTGAGAGAAAGAAATTTAAAAATAAATATTAAGAAAATGAAATTGAAATTAAGTGAAGTTACTTATATGGGACATAGAATTACTCAAGAAGGATTAAAGCCAGATCAAGATAAGGTTGCTGATATTGTGAATATGCCAAGGCCAAGAAATGTGAAGGAGGTACAGCGATTTTTAGGTTTTATTAATTATTTAAGTAAGTTTTTACCAAGATTGTCCCAAGTTAGTGAGCCATTAAGAAGAATGTGTGAAAAAAATGCACAGTTTGTTTGGTTAACAGAACAGGAGAAGGCTTTTATAAAGTTAAAAAATTTAACGACAAATGTGCCAGTTTTAGGTTTTTATAATGTGGAAAAGCCGATTATTATTCAAAGTGATGCGAGTGAATATGCTTTAGGAGCTTGTTTAATGCAAGAAGGTAAGCCAATTATTTTTGCTTCTAAGACATTAAGTAAAACGGAACGAAATTATGCGCAGATAGAAAAAGAATGTCTTGCGATAGTGTTTGCTTGTAAAAGATTTCACCAATATATAGCCGGGAAAAATAAAATTATTATAGAATCAGATCATAAGCCATTGGAAACTATTTTTAAAAAGCCTTTATTAGTGGCACCTAAAAGGCTTCAAAGAATGCTTTTAGAATTACAAATGTATAATTTAGAGATAATTTATAAAAAAGGAAAAGAGATGTTTATTGCTGATTTATTGTCTCGAAATTGTTTAGAGAAGAAGGAAATGATTAATTATAGAGTGGGAGAGTGTGAAATTTATTTTTCTGAATATGAGGAAGTTTCGAATGAGATTAGTGAAGTTAATCCAGAGAGCTTTGCGTGTTTTAGTCAAAAAGGCATGAGCATAATTAAAATATTGAGTAACGAAGATAGTGTAATTTTAAAATTAAAGAAGGTTATTAAAGAAGGATGGCCAAATGAAAAATTGGGGCTTGATTTAGAAATTAGACCATTTTGGAATTATAAAGAGGAATTATCGTTTCACCAGGAGTTAGTTTATAAAGGTTCAGCAGTATTAGTCCCAAAGAAGTTGAGAAAAGAAATTTTAAAAAGACTTCATGCAAGTCATCAGGGCATAGAAGCATGTATTAGGAAGGCAAAGGATGTTTATTTTTGGCCAGGAATGAGGCAAGACATAGAAAATACAGTTTCGTCATGTGAAGCATGTAATGAATTTGCAGTTAGTCAAAGGAAACAGCCACTGGTGTTAAATGAACCACCAAGTTTACCTTGGCAAGTTGTATCTTCAGATATTTTTCAAATTAATAATGAATATTTTATAATATTAATAGATTTTTATTCAGATTTTTGGGAGATAGAGTCGTTGAGAACAATTACGTCATTGGAAATAATTAAGTTTTTTGAGAAGAATTTTAGCAGATATGGAGTGCCTGCAAAGTTAATAACTGATAATGGACCGCAATATTGTTCGGAATTATTCAAGGAGTTTGTTAAGAAGTGGGAATTTCAACATATAACTTCATCTCCATATCATCATCAAGCAAATGGAAAAGCGGAAGCGACTGTCAAAATAGCTAAAAGTTTAATTTTGAAGTGTAGAAAAGGAAATGAAAATTTTTGGAGGGCATTATTAGATTGGAGGAATACTCCAACTAAGAATATGGATTCAAGTCCAGTTCAAAGATTGATGTCAAGACAAACTAGAAATATGTTGCCAGTGCCAGATAAATTGTTAAAACAGAGGATAGAAAAGCAAGTTTTTGAAAGAAAGCAAGATAAAGGGGAAAGAATGAAAAGAATTTTTGATCAACATGCTTTTAATTTGCGAGAATTGGAAGATGGAGAGCCTGTGTGGGTACAAGAGCAGCAAGGAAAATTTAAAGGCCGTTGGTTTCCAGGAAGTTGTGTAAAGAAAGTGGGGATAAGATCATATTTAGTGAAAGTAAATGATAGATTATTAAGAAGAAATAGAATTTTTATTAAACCTCAGAAAAATGATAAAGATAAAGAGAGAGATGAGGAAGAAGATGATTTTGAGTGGAAACAGGATAGTTTTAGAAAAGAAGAGGTAGGAGGAGAGAATGGTGAAGAAAATATTGAACGATATCAAGAGGTTAGAGGAAATAATGAAGAGGAAAGTGTTATGAGTAGAAGAGGAGGTCACGATTTAGAAGATCAAAATGAGAATATGAATGAAAGTCAGGGTCAAGATCAAGAGGCTGGTCAAAATGAAAATAGGAATGAAAGTCAGAATAATGAGCAAGATAAAGAAGAGAGTGACAATAATCAGTACATGATTTTGAAGTCAGGAAGAAGATTATTGAAAAGAACTTTGTAGTATTAATTGTATTGTTTGTTATTATTTTGTAAAAGAAGGAAGATGTTGTAGAGGTTGTTATGGTGATGATATATTTATTATTATTAAATAAAGTATTCGTTATAAAACAAATGTGGTACTTCATTTGAAGCCCTACACGAATCAACCAATTTTCAAGACTTCCCAATGGTCTGAAACTTTATATTTTATGGGTCATTTCTCTTTTTTCATTTCATTTCTCTCTTTTTTTAAAGAGATAGTTATTAATTGTTGTTAGATATTTCTTTTCTGAGAACATATGTCGAAAAATGAATGTATCTCTCAAATTCTTGTTCTTGCTTCAAACAATTTGCTTTTTCTTGTCTTGTTATCTGGATCAATTAGTCATGTTAAAGTCGACAATGAGAGTGTTGCAAAAGCAATATATTTATTTGTATGATATAATTTTATTAATTTCTAATGAAGGTTACAAATTTTTACTTTCTCTTACCCTATATTAAAAATATATAGAGAGAAAGTATTCGATTCGTGTCAAAAATTCGATGTCGAGATTTTGATGGATTTTCACGTTTTAAGGTGGTTTTCGCAACATGGCCTGTCTCTGTGTGTGTGTGTGTGTGAACAAAATATATCAGGAACTAAAAGAGCTACGAGGTTGAAATTTTATATTTAAGTTAGATACCTCCCCAAGGGGTGAAAATAAGCTTTTGAACAAAATCGGCTAAAAAGTACTAGTGCTCTACTGATGTACTTTTTCAGTTTTTGTCGATTTTCTTAAAATTCGCTGCAACGATTTTGTTTAAAATTCATAAATGAACTATTTTTTAGATGCTCTTTAAAAAGTATATCAGTGAAATTTTTCGTGGAAATCGTTTGAAGTACACTTTATTGATGTGGAAGCATTCAGCGCCATCTATGAATCAGTGTGGTCAAGTTTGTAACTAAAGTGCTAAGAGCAACTAAATATATCTCGAAACTGCGCTGTGACTGGTCCACAGCACACAACTTTCTCTTACCCCCCAGCACGGTCACACCAGATTTTTTGAACCAGCGTTCTTTTTTAAAAATTCGCCTCCCAATAGTTTTTACAACCCAAACACTCATATTCATGAATTTGTAATGCGAATGGTGTCTATCCCACTCTGGATCAATTAGGTCTAATAAAAAATTTAGAAAGTTGGTCAATTCTATAGTCTACCTTCCAGGGATCAAAAACGAATTAATAATTTCTGTAGAATAACTTTAATAGCCAATAACCTAGTTTAATTTTACCTCTACCAATTAAAAAAAAATGGTAGTTAACGTTTATAAACAAGAAAAATTGTATTTATTTTTTCAAATCAACTTTCGTTAAAAAATGACACCATTTTATAATTAGTAGCTGTATAAATGGCATAGAAAAATTGCCAGAGCACGTCAAATGTTCTAGAGAGATAATTATAGTCCCCTGAGTATATATACCTATATAAATTAACATGATTGATGCCCAAAACAAAATATGTTTTATCAATAGAGAATTCCAGATTTACTTCTATCCAATCTATTCAACAAACAACAAACAGAATTCCATTTGCACTATCAATAAAAATATTTTTATGTCTTTACCTTTTGACATTAAGTTTGATCTTTTAAATTGATTATAAATATTTTATTTTATTTTTTTTTTCTCTTTTATTTTTTACCCTTGCATGAATATAAATAAATAAATTATGATATGAATAGTAAAAGTAGCATTTTAAATTAGACTAGTAGTTATATTTCTAAAGACTAAATGTCAGATAAGTATGATTTTTTTACATGATTTATTTATAGAGTTGGGCAAGTGTTTTTTAATGGAGTTTTGGTTTTGAAAAAGTTAGAAAGAATAGTAATAAAAAAAAAAAAACTTCCAAACAAAGTGGAGAAATACCATGCGCATTTATTTGGGACATTAAAATTTATTTACCCTCCCTCCCCGTGACCGAGAGGTTAGAAATGTTGACAAATGTCAATATTGATTTTTGAAAAGCCAAAGGGAGTGGGTTCGGATCCGTGGCAGTCCGATGAATTTATTCATATAACAATTGGTATAAATAAATATGTCACGACCCAAATAATATATATATATACTGTATTAATAAACGGCAAATGGGAAGGTGATATGATGGATTCTAGTGCAATAGAACAGCTCTAGGGCCTTAGTGTATTGCACGCGTCAGAGGTAAATAAATAAAAATAAATAAATTATTTAAAAAAAATAAAATATTATACAATGATCCTTCTTCAGATATGCTTCTTCAATGCACTAATGAATGAATTTATTTATTGAAGATTCAAAAAATCGATCTCGTTCGAAAATTTGTTTGATTCTAGTTGGCATCTTTTCAATAGATTGCATCTCGATAGTTTCGGGCAAGCAAATAACTCCGATGATCTCAATCCAGGTTTGGGAACCCTAAAATATATTTCTTCAATCGGGACATGGTGCAGCTGATGAATAGTCTTGTAGATGAATTTTAAATCGTCGATGTTTCGCCTCTACTTAAGTGATTCAAGTTGAATTAAGTCGCAGACGTTAATTGAGAATTTCTTTTGAGTAGAGTTAGAAATTTGTTTTGTACATTCTCGATTAATATGTTGGTGGTTGTGCGATCGTAATTCCATATGGGTGTAGCGTATTCAAGAACTGGTCTAACTAAGGATTTATATAATATCACCAATGTTTTTGGGACCCTGAAGTTCCTACCAATCAAGGAGATCATTCCAAGGTTACGTCAGGCCTTGCTTGCTATAACTTGGATATGTTTATTAAAAAACAATTGACAATCAAAATGTATGCCCGAATCCACCATATTTGACTTTCTTGAGATCCTGTTACGATTCAGATGGTATTGATGAAAGCTGGTGTCAGTCTTTCTAGAGAAAGTGCAAACTATAGTTTTCCTGGGGTGAATAGTATAGTGTTAGTGAATAGTGAATCCTGATTTTCTGTATATTTTCCTTGTTGTTTGACTCCTAGGTCAAAAATAAGTTTAATAACTTTTCCAGAAAATAAAATACGCCATTAAGGGATTAATCCCCAAATAGAAAGTAGGTTGTTCTTAACGAAAACTAATCAGCTTCCACCAGAATCTTATTAGGGAAACTAGATATGGCTTTCTCAAAGAGCGTTATTAACTCTTAGACTAACTTTATGGCTGTCAAGATGAATGCGAAGTTTACTTTATGAACTATTAAAAATAAGGAAACCCGAAATTTTTGTTTTATTATCCTAACTATAAAACGTCCTCTTTTATTGTTGATATTATTTCTCGTAGCACATAAGCGTATAGATAATAATGACTTTGAATAATAACGTGATTATTATATTAAAGATTAGCTAGGAATAATAGAACGGATCGGTGATTATATAGAACGTAAACATTTTCTTTTTTTTTTAAAAACAACAGTATATAATATACTGTAGGTATATATTGAAAACTCTTTAAGGGGGAGTAGCAGCGGCATCTAAATGTACTTAAAAAAAACTAGACTCTTATAAGGAATTTTTCAATGCAGTTTTTTTTTTAAATGAATTAAATTCATAAGGGATTATTGGGACAGAAAGTTATAATTTTTTTAATGACTAATAATTAATTTTTTTGTTATCAAGCAAATACAAAAAAACAATCCGTCCCAATAATCTTTAATTTTTTTTTTAAATTTAAAAATGAATTTATTAATATTATTAATCACATATTAATTAAGAAATTTTTAAAATAAGCTTAGATGATTTATTTAAAAATCAACTGTCAAATTAGTTCAGCATTCTTGCAATAGATGGCAGGCTAGTCTAACAGCTGATCCCCTAATAGCGTATATCTGGCCTATATTTATATATTTTTATGCTTTTATAAAAGATACATAATATATAATAACATTTATAAAGTATTTATTGTTAAAAGATCAATGAAAATCAACCAAATGCATTTAATATTATTAGCCACCATGCTGATATCTCTTGGCAAATTTTTGAATTAGTTGTTTTTTTTGGGCATACTTTTTATGACACACAACGCCATCTTATCGGGAAAAACATGCGTAACACCTTCGCTCCCGTTCCCTCTTAAGATTAGATATGATTTTAGTAAATTTGTGAACCTGAATCAAATAAAAGGTATAAATAATCAAAATATATATTTTAGCCACTGACCATATATAAATACCTGTAATTTCATATATTCATTTTCGTTTGGTCTAAATTGGATTCAATAATAGAACTTTCCTTTAAATGAAAATCAACATGTAAAGAAGAAGCCTACCTCTCGCCTTTAAACGCCCTAATTTATATTAAAAGAGTATTTATTATTTAAATGCTTTCTTTATAATTAAACCCGCAGAAATTACGAATACTCATTGTGCCTGGTGGTTGTGTTTATAAAGAGAAAGGATTAAATAGAAAAAAATGAGAATCTCTGCAGTTATTGGTCACCTGAACAGAAAACTTTTCGTCATGAACCCATTGAATTACAAGGCCTATTTACTTCCAAAGAATTTATTTTATTATAATAATATATTCATCTTTTGAAAATTTAAAAGCTTAGAAAAAATACGATTGAATTAAATGAACAAATTGTTCCAGATTTTGTTTAAGTATACATAATTCATAAGCATATTGATTTCGGATTGATTGTGAAATAAAAAACTTTTTATCTCTCTTTATTTCATATTATAATATTACCGAGAGAGCGAGAGCGAAAAAAAGAGAAAATTTTCTTGTGAAATTCAATATCACTGATATTTCTAAGGTCTCTTGTGATTTAAATCAAATATAAATAAAATCTTTTTCAACAGAAAATTGATCATCAATAACTTGTAAAATATGGCATTTTATTTATTTATTTTTTATTTTTTTGCTCTCGTCAATTTACATATGTTTAAGAACAAATTGCATACAAAGTGTAACAGGGTGTTTCAAAAATAGACTAACTATTTAAAAATAAAAAGATCGCATCAAGGGAACTATGAAATATTTTAATATAGCCTATATGTGCCATCTTTTTTTTGACGTGACAAGTCTTACAAATCATGTGTCTATAGTGGCAGGTTAGGGAAGCATGCACGAAAAAGTTTATCTGCTTGAATAACTCCTCTGTCTTAAGAGGTATAATTATGTTGAATATAGGGTTAGAAAGAATGAGTTTTCAACTAAAGATTTCACCATTTATTTTTTCCTATCATTTCATTTTACCGCGCTGCGATATATTCTAATTTGAAAGTTTAAACCCCTGTAGATTCCGAACGGCTAATCAGATCAGACTAAATGGGATGTCATTTGGTGCAGAAACAAAACCTCTAATAGAATAAATAAAAAAGTCCCGAGTAATTAACTCCAAAATTAATTTTTTTCTCGAAAAACCTCATTTTTTTAGGCAAAAAAATATCGAAAAATTGCCCTTTTTGTGCATCGCACTTGACCATAAAAGCTACATTAAATCTAAATATAGTTTTAGAAAGATTGGTTCAATACCCCCGGACCTTTTTTTTCTTTTTTTCGATATGAGGTCATTTTACCGTTTAAACCACTGTAGATCCCGAACGGCTAATCAGATCAGACTAAATGTGTGTCAATTTGTGCAGAAAGAAAACCTCTAATAGAATAAATAAAAAAAATCACGAGTAATTAACTTTAAAACCATTTTTTTTTTCTTTATGGCACTCTCACTTTCGTCAGCACACCTTTTTTTCCAATTGAATAAGTATGGAAAAGAATTGCTGAACAAATGAGATTCTCACCTGTTTAAATTGTTCGAGGCATATGTGGTGAGGGATAAAATCCACTGAAGAAGTGACGGAATTTGTCACCACAAATATTTAATAAAATCTGCTGAAAATTTAGCATACTTTAGCAAGTATTATTATTTTGAAAATCACCTTTGATTTGTAATATTTTAATTAATCAAAAGTAATTTAAAGACAATACGACAGGCGTAGCAAAGAAGGGGGACACTTTTCAGTTATAGGTTACATTTTAATCGCTAAGAAAAATAGAATTTACTTTTGCTTTATAACAAATGAATAATTAATAAACAACACAATTTTATTTTTTAAATAACCTTTTATGAAGCGCGAAAACCATTTTTTTTTTCAATATTACTTTTTAAAATAGAATCAACCGCAAACGTGATTCTGTCGCCACCAGACATTTATAAATTAGAGGAATTAATTCATTTGATGGAGACAATTACATGATGAGTCAATGTACATGTCAGGTTACATTCACTCTTGCCATTGTTTCACTGGAATAATAGAGAACCTATTGATTCAGACCCAAATGAAATTTTTTAAAATCGAAAGATACATTGGACCGACCAATCATTCTTGAGCGAGTGATGAAAAAGAAAGAAAAAAATTTGGATTTGTTAACGTGATTCTGTTAATAAATAAAAATAGAAAATTATTCGTGTTTGAAGGGAGCCCAGAGTGTTATAAAATTAATAAATAAAGATTTTAAAAGCTTTTACTAAATAATATTCTCTATAACAATAACATTCTACTTTATTATGGCGCTTTAATAAATAGCTTGTTATTTTTTCCCGGATTTTTATATATTTATAAATAAAAAACCTGGTGTGACTGGTCGCACAGCATACAACATTCTTCTTTGTTAATTGAAGTGTTCTATTTGTCACACCAGATTTTTTGTGTCGACGTATATTTAGTTTCTTCCAGTGATGAGTGTATTAAAATTCAAGATATAATCAGGGGGGGTCAACTCGGTTTGTTTACATTTTTTCCATTTCAAGAGAGTGACGTCATGGAGCTCCTCCCTTTGTAAAAAATCGTTCGAAACAAACAATTTATAAAAATTTATACACAGCATATTATTAATAAAGCAGTATAATAAATACCAGGGTCTAAATTAGTTTAGTCCGAAACTATACAATTTACAAATAAAAGAAAATGAATGTGAACTAGGTTATAAACAGTCAACAAAGCTGCCAAATAGAAAAAAATCTCGACATCGAATTTTTGACATGATCGCAATACTTTCTCTCTCTATATATTTCATATATAGGGTAAGAGAAAGTAATATAAGCAAGGAGAAGTTTCATGACGTGGACCAATCAAAAACTGTTTACTTTGTTTACTAGTTTCTGGCCAACCTGTGTATTTAAAGACCTTGGATATAATAAAAGTTATAAACATGGGAAAATATTTATATTTTATTACCATTGCAACCATTTCTCCTATCTTTCCTATTAAGTACAAGAAGTAAAGTTGTCTTCAAACAATTTTGGGTGTCCAACTTAATTATAAAATTTCAACTTTCTAGTTTTTTTCGTTCTTGAGATATTTTGTTTACAGACACACACACATACACGTCATTTTGTAAAAACCACTTTTTTGAACTCAAAACGTGCATATCTATCAAAATCTCCACATCGAATTTTTGACATGAATCTAATACTTTCTCTCTCTATATTTTAGAGATATGAGAAAGTAAAAATAAAATTCTTTAATTATTTTTTAAGAACTATGAACAGTAACATTCCACTAATTTAATGAAAAAAATAAATAAATGTGTTAAATTACTTGTCATTCCTATAATATTACTGTATATTCATTTGTAGAGTATTTTTTCGTTTTCATAAGAGTTTGAGTCGGGATTTGAGGGCGCCTCGCTCCTTGAAGACATCCCCATTGAGCTCTTAAGCAACCAAAACTCTATTGACGTTGTTTATTTAAGTCTGACGAGTAATCACACTCAGTAATCACTTAATATCAGATAATAATTATTTACTTAAAGACGCCTTTACAAATACCTATATCTAGAGAAATATATTAATTTGAATGGATTTGAATAACATATAGACCTACACGTTTTTTTTAGTGATTTAATAAAATTTATCATATATCATATTAATTAAAAAATAAATACATCTTTTCTTTTTACTTTCTCTTATCTATATATGTTAATATATAGAGAGAAAATATTGATTCATGTCAAATTTTGATGGATATACACGTTTTGAGGTCCCCTAAATCCAAAAAAGTGGTTTTCGCGACTTGGTCTGTCTGTGTTTAATTTTAAGCATGAAGGAATTGAGCTATGAGGCTGAAATTTTATATTTAAGTTAGACACACACTTCTCTGAAGATTGAAAATAAGCTTTTAAACAAAATTGGCCAAAGAGTACTAGTACTTTACTGATGTACTTTTTCAATTTTTTTTTCGATTTTCTCAAAATTCGCTGTAACAATTTTGATTAAATTTCAAAAATTAATTCTTTTTTAGATGCTCTTTGAAATGTATATTTTCATTTTGATCTCAAAATTGTTTGAAGCACACTTTACTCTCGTACATCATAGTAAAGAGGAGAAATGGTAACACAATATAAATATATTTTCCCTTGTGTTTATAAATTTTACAACTTGAATTCAAATGTACCGTACTGTCGGAAAATAAATACATGCCGACACAAATAATCTGGTGTGACAATCACAGAACACAAAAGGTAAGAGAAAGTTGTGTACTGTGCGAACAGTCACACCAGATTTTTAATTATAAATTTTTTCCGTATTAATATTTGTATTAACTCGAAAATGGACGTCTGCGGCACTGTCTAATTTTTACTTTCTCTTACCTCTATATATATGTTAATATGTAGAGAGAGAAAAGAACATGGTCTGTCTGTGAATAATATATCTCAAGAACAGAAAGAGCTAGGAAGTTGAAATTTTATATTTAAGTTAGGCACCCTCCTGAGACGTGACACGAAGCTTTTGAACAAAACGGACCAAAGAGTACTAGTACTTTACTGATGTAATTTTTCAGTTTTTTTCGATTTTCTCAAAATACGCTCCAAAGTTTTTGTTTAAAATTCAAAAATCAATTTTTTTTTTTAGATGCTCTTTAAAATGTATATTCTCATTTTGCCATTGAAATCTTCTGAAGACCACTTTACTCTTGTTCTTCATAGGGAAGATAGGAGAATATGGTTGCCTATGGTAACAAAATATAAATATTTTCCCATACTTATAAATTTTACATCTGAATTCATATGTTCCGTACTGTCAGCGGGAACTAAATATATGTCGACACAAAAAATCTGGTGTGAAAGCACAGAACACAACTTTCGATTACCGAAGGTAAAAAAGTTGTGTGGTGCCAGTACACCAGATTTTACCTCTTGAATTCAAATGTACCCTACTGTCGGAAACTAAATATACTGTATCTCAACACAACCGACCAGTCACACCAGATTTTATTTATTTATATTATTTAAGGCCTTTTTCGGCATCTCGTTCCTATTTATCTCCAATGATTGATTGGTAGGCAATTCATTTGAAATAAATTTTTCTCGCATGCGCCGGGAAGCGAACACCCTATATCCCTAATCCCGTAGGTTTTCTGAACTCGAGGCAATTTGGAAGTCAAGGATCGTCTAACTCTAGTTCCTTAATTCCTTTCTCACCTTTCTGCATTCGATTTATTGTCCAATTAAAAATAATCCCCGTTCACTAAACTCCAAGTTCTCTCAGTTAAAACAATACTTTTTACCTACCCGTTACATTCGCTGACGTTATATAAAAATAAAATAATTGAGTTTTTGATGGAAAAAGAGAATAAAAATAGGATTATCACAAAATCAACTTAGGGATTATTCTGATACGTTTAATTTCTATCATTTTATCTTCTATCTCTATTTAGGGCAGTTAAAAGGGCAGTAACACTCTATTATTTTTTTTATCCCAGCCTATTTTAGTACCCCCATTAAAGCCAATTATTTAATAATCATTCTTTTCTTCTTTTGTTTCAGGTAAATACAATCTATTTACGAAGTGAAAGAAAAAAAAAAAAAAAAATTGCGAACTTAGTTCAACTTAAAAGGTATTTATTTATTTACCCCAATCCTATCGGTAATAAAATGAACCATCAAAAAAAAACTCCCATTTAATTATATTGAGTGTAAAAAATTTAAAGTAGACTTCGACGTAATAAAGTTTAAAGTAGGCTATCTTTTAAAGCTAAGTTAATAAAAAATTTGATTGAAAGGTAAATAGATTTTTTGACGTTAATGTTTGAAAGAATTACACATTGTCGTTTCACAAGAAAACTAATTATCTTATTACAAAAGGGCCAGTATATTGGTGGTAGAAGAATATTTCATTTATAGTATCTTAATTATTGATAATAAGGCATTTACTTTGATTTTGATTAATTAGGGGAATTTGTAATTATAGACCACATTTTGTATTAATTATTTATTAAAAATATTACAACGTTTCGACTGCTTATTCTGCATCCATGGGGGGGGGGGGTTTGAACCCCCATGGAACCCAAGCTACGCCTATGATCATATTGTTAGGGGAAGAGGAATGAAAATTCATAAGAAGTTTTTCGTCATCCATTAATTTTAATTAATACATACTTTCTACAACGTTTCCACTATTTGTAAAGCCGTCATTAGGTGATGAATTCATTTTGAAAACCAAACGATGATAAATAAAAGATTCAATTTTAATAATTTTTATTATTTTTACTTTGTCTTATTTTAATTTAAATACCCTTTCTGATTTTCTCAATTATTTCTAAATTATAGAAAAATTTTAGTTTTAGTTAAAGTAACGCTTAGTTCTTAAAAAGCTACAACTTACAGTAATTGAAACTGACTGTGGTGTGTTTATTCCATTCTTCTGTTTACCGTTTCAAAATTTTATCTTGCAGTTTTCGGTCCTGGACTCTCAGGCTGAAATCACACCATTGAGCAAAAACGTTTTCGAACAAAACGTTTTTGCCTAAAACTGTTTATTCAATGCTTTTCTATGGGTCAACGCACACCGAGGAGACAGAACACAATTGGACATGATTCGACATCATTGAACAAAATGTTTTGCCATTGTGCATTTCGCTCAATCGGTGTTCGTTAGCATTGGACAAAATGTTCTGCCATTGAGCAAAAAATGCCGATTAGGCAAAAATGCTAAACATTTTGTTCAATAGCATAAAACATTTTGTTCAATGGTAAAACATTTTGTTCAATGATAAAACATTTTGTTCAATGCCAAAACATTTTGTTCAATAGCAAAACATTTTGTTCGATGGCAAAACATTTTGTTCAATAGCAAAACATTTTGTTCGATGGCAAAACATTTTGTCCAATGGCAAAACACTTTGCCTAATCGGTGTGCGTTGACATTGAGCAAACCGTTTTGCTCTTGGACAAAACGTTTTGTACACGAGCGTTTTGCTCAATCGGTGTGCGTTCACCCTTACGTGTTCTGTAAAAAATTTGTTTTAAATATTTTGCCTCATCCTATTACTTTATAATCGTGGGTCGGGGGGGGAGGGGGGGTCGCCGGCCCGAGACATGCCCCTATATTTATAAAAAATTTAATGAAAATTTTTTGAAAGCCCAGGGCCCTCAGGTCTCAAGAAAAATAGGAAAATTTAGATAAAAAAAAAAGAAAATTTAAAAAATTTTCTGGAGGGCCGGGCCCCGGGCTCTAGTAAAAACGAAAAATTTTAGATAAAAAAAGAAAATTTATGAAAATTTCTTTTGAGAGGCCGGGCTCAAGAAAAATGGGAAAATTTAGATAAAAAAAAGAAAATTTATTGAAAATTTTCTTTGGAGGCCGGGGCCCTCAGGGCTCAAGTAAAAATGGGAAAATTTAGATAAAAAAAAGAAAATTTATTGAAAATTTCTCTTGAGAGGGGGCCTCCGGCTCAAGTAAAAATGGGAAAATTTAGATAAAAAAAAGAAAATTTATTGAAAATTTCTCTTTGAGAGGCCCGGGGCCTTGGGGTTCAGGGATATACGTATTTTAAAAGTATTTTTGTGTATGGAGGAGAAGGATGAGACCCCCCCCAAAAAAAAAAATTCCTTATAAGCCCCTCTCTAGGGCAGCCCCCAACGCCTCGGTACCCCTTTTATAATCTTTATAATTAAAAAGAACGCCCAAAAAAGTTTTTTTTTTTATAAAAGATAAATTTATAACATACTTTATCTTCATTTTAAGCATTCCAATCCTTAACCTTGGAGGCGTTCAAATTTCTTTCTCAAAGAGTCACTTACCCTCAATTATTTTCACTCCATTCTCCTAATATATCCTTCTCAAGTAAATGAAAATAGATCTTTTAGTGAGAAAATTCCTTAAAGAGGTCTGATGTGATCTCATAAATTTTTCTTAATTAAACTACAAAGCTATTTCTTTTCCCTCTTTCTCTCGTTTTCATTAATTTTTTTTTTATCTTTTAATATAAAATAAATATATTAAATAATCATATAATGCTGAGTGTATGTAAACACGATAACTTAAAAACGATGAAATTTAGTACTTGAATTTCTATTCCCATATAAAATAGAAACATTAGTCTATTGTAATTGAATATAAATGTATTAATAATCATGTATAATTATTTGTCCATTATCACTATCAATATTATTGTGTATAGGTTGCGTCGATATGTAATTAATGTTTACTAGCAATTAAAGTAAATTCCTAAGGTAATATTCACTCTAGTAACTTTAGATCAAGGGGCAAGTTCAGAGTATTCCGGTCCTTTTAGAGACTCTCTCTTAAGTTACACCACAAAATGAGGGTAGAAGAGTTGCGAGTTAAGGGTTTACCTCAACTTAAAGAAGTTCTTCAAACTTCACTCTGATACTGTATTTAAAGGATATGAACATATCAATTTTTACTTTTCAATTAACTTTGCTTATTGCTGTCTCAAATATCAAAATGGATTAAAAATAAAATTGTCTTATTTTAAAATTAAATATACACTAGATTGGAACAAGCTCCCTGCGTCTATCTTCCCCAAAACCTACAATCTTCAGACTTTCAAGTCTAACCTCAACAGGCATCTTCTCAGTTCCCGCAGTTGAGTTTCCCCTTTATGCTTCTCCTTTTGTTTTTATTTTCTTCCTGGCTGCATGTGACTATTGGTCATTATAGGTCTTCGGACCTTATGCACCCATTCCAAGAAAAAAAAAAAAAAAAAAGATTATTTGTTTCAAAGGTTTTATAAAAAAGGTTTTATAAAATTAACAAATTTTACAAATTTTAATTTTATAATTAATAAAACCTAGAGTTTGATTTGCATATTTAATTTTAATTTACATCGATAAATTAGTTTATTGTCTTATATTAGGTCTGTTGGATTAATCGTCCGAGGGGGGCCCGACGCATGCGCATTAAGGAGAAGCGTATTGCTTTTCGTTACTACGCATGTGATCTTCGTCATTACGCATGCGCCGGACATTTGGATGCTTAAATAAATTTTATTTGTTCCGGTAAAAATTTTAAGTTGAATATCAGAAATATTATTTGTTAAATTATCAATTTAGAGAAATAAAACAAACATTCAGGTCTATTCTCTTAAAACAGACGTTAAAAATTTAAAATAAACGAATGGGTGTTAAAAAGTAATGTAAAAACAATCAGCGTTAAAAAAATGCTATTCCTTAGACCAAGTTTTAACAGCGACGTTAACAGGTTGCTTTTATTTCAAAGCTTTCAAAATCATAACCTTATTTTTTAGGTTAAGAACGCCATGTTTATTTTAAACACGACGTTAAAATATTAAAGGCACCCCCTAGACATGGCATTAATTCTTAACACTATTTACTAAATGTTAACGCTTTGGCTTTAAAGTTTTTGTTTACAGAATAGCTATTTGAGGCGAGGAAGTCATTTTTTAACGCTGATTGTTTTTACATTAATTTTTAACACCTATTTTAAATTTTAGCGTCTGTTTTTAGAGAATCGACCTGATTATGAGGCTTGTTCTGGTACTTAAAACAAATATTCTTTTTAAATAATAAATAATATTCTGGTTTCGTACAGTACGAAGAGGGTAAATAACTAGCTCGAAAAAATTAACATTTTCTTAGCTGAAAATAATTAGAGGACATTAATTTCTTTTTTTTGGGGGGGGGGGTAGGGAGGGAGGGGGAAGTAGAGGGAGGAGGGGGGAAAAGGTATAAAAAGGGAGAGGGAAGAGAGGGGAAAGCTCGATAAAATGAGGGAAGGGAATTTGTGTATATGGTGGTGTCAATAAAAATAATGTGATTATTGATCAGAATTTTGTATTTAAGTCATTTTTTTATGAATAATTTTAATTGAAAAATCAAAAATAATGTGATTTCATATTGATGATTTTGATAAGAAAAAAAAAAAAAAATAAAAAAAAATAAAAAAAGATTTTTTTAAATTGAAAAAAAAAAAAGAAAAAAAATTGTTTTTTAATATTTATGAAAAATAAAAGTGGGGGCAATATTCAACTTTATTTCAAATTAAAAATTTTAAAATTAAATTATTTTTTTTTTTCTTTATAATTTAAATAAAAGATTTTTTAAAATCTTTTTTATTTTATTTTCTTGATTCAGTCAATTGATAAAAAGTTGATTAAAAGAAGAATGATTCCCCTCTTAAGATAACAACTAAGTTTTGATTCTTGTGTCGATTTCACACCACCGTCAGGCCAATTTCCTTGTTATTATTCCCGCGAAGGGATGCGATCCCTCCAGAGCTCCAGCCTCTCCAGTTTCCTTTTCTTATTCCTCCTCTAAGGACGAATCTTCCTCTTGAATTTCCCGAGAACGTCGCCACCCGACCGATCTGTTCCATTCCAATTTCCGGTCCAGACTCTCATTAACTCTCTCTCTCTTTCTCTCTTTTGATAACTTTTACAAATTCAGTCTCAATTATATTCCTAATTGAAATTTTTTTTATTAGATATTTCGCTTTTCGAAATCAGAACTAATCATCATCAAAGATTCGTTGCAAAAGTAAACGTCTCTCTTGGCAAATTGAATTTGATCATTCAAATCGTATGCTGAGTTGCTTTTCGAGACATACATCTCAAACTCAACCATCAAGTGTATGTACACTTGAGAAATATAACCGATTTACCAAAGTTAAAAAAAATAATTAATTTTTTTTTCAATATTTGTTACTGCAAAATATAAATAAATGAAGTATTTAAAGGGGATAAAATCATTTTCGTTTAGAGCGCATGTATTTCATTAAAACTTGGAAATTAGAAATTTAATCCAAATTAAAGAAAATATTTTAATATTACCTTTTAAAGGGTTTAACTAAAATTAGAAATATTTAATATCTGGATTAAAAGATGATTCTAGTCTGCTTTTAACTAAATATAAATTTATTTCTATCATACCCACTGGTATAGGCTATTTATTGATTGATTCTTCATATTTATTAATATATTGTTATTGTGAAAAACGGCGTTTAATTTAATTAAATTTTTTGTCGAAAAAAATAAATGAATTTATGTTCAAAAGACAGGAAGTATGAAAATTTATTTTACCGTTTTACCAGTCGCACAGACAGACAGAGATACGAAAACCACTTTTTACTTTTTTGGACTGAGGAGCCCTCAAAACGTGGATATCTATCAAAATCTTGACATCGAATTTTTGACATAAATTCAATACCGGTACTTTCTCTCTATGTAGGTAAGAGAAAATAAAAAATCTGGTGTGACTAGCGCACAGCACAGAACTTTCTCTTACCCTTCAGCAAGAAAAAGTTGTGTACAGTGCTTGTCACACCATATTTTTTATTTTGAGAAATACGATTTAGTTTCCCATAGTATTTTTGAAATTCCAAGATGTAAAAAGGGGGGGTCTGGTGTGACTGGCGCACAGCACACAACTTTCTCTTACCTTCGGTAATCGAAAGTTGTGTTCTGTGCTTGTCACACCAGATTTTTTGTGTCGACATATATTTAGTTCCCGACAGTACGGAACATTTGAATTCAGATGTAAAATTTATAAGTATGGGAAAATATTTATATTTTGTTACCATGGCAACCATTTCTCCTATCCTTTCTATGGAGTACAAGAGTAAAGTGTGCTTCAGAAGATTTCAATCGCAAAATGAGAATATACATTTTAAAGAGCATCTAAAAAATAATTGATTTTTGATTTTAAAAAAAAATCGTTGGAGCAAATTTTGAGAAAATCGAAAAAACTGAAAAAGTACATCAGTAAAGTACTAGTAATCTTTGGCCGATTTTGATTAAAAGCTTATTTTTCCGGTCCCGGGGGTGTTTAAGTTAAATATAGAATTTCAACCTTGTAGCTCAATTCCTTCATGCTTAAAATTGAACACAGACACACACACCCACCCACACACCCACCCACACACAGACAGACCATGTCGCGAAAACCACTTTTTTGGATTCAGGGGACCTCAAAACGTGAAGATCCATCAAAATCTCGACATCGAATTTTTGACATGAATCCAATACTTTCTCTCTATATATATATTACATATATACATAGGTAAGAGAAAGTAAAATTTATAAACACAAAAATATTTACCATGACAACCAATATTTACCATACCATGGCAACCATTTTCTTCTATCTTACCTATGAAGCACAAGCGGAAAGTGGTCTTCAGAATATTTCAAGAGAAAAATGAGAATATACATTTTAAAAAGCATCTAAAAAATAATTGATTTATGAATTTTAATAAAAATCGATGGAGAGAATTTTGAGAAAATAAAAATAAAACTGAAAAAGTACATCAGTAAAGTGCTAGTACTCTTTGGGCGATTTTGTTTAAAAGCTTATTTTCTCGCCTTAGGGGAATGCCTAACTTAAATATAAAATTTCAACCTCCTAGCTCAATATCTTCATGCTTTAAATTGGATACCCACACACAGACACAGACAGACATACCATGTTGCGAAAACCACATTTTTGGATTCAGGGGACATCAAAACGTCTATATACATCAAAATCTCGACATCGAATTTTTGACATGAATCCAATACTTTCTCTATATATGTATATTAACACATACATATAGATAAGAGAAAGTAAAAATCTAAAATATCAATTAAAATTCAATGAAATGATTCGTATAAGCCTATTATATATATATTTAATAATAAAATAAGAAATATATTAATACTTTAAGAAAGAGAATAAAAATAAATGGATTTGAGATGTCATAATCAGTGAACTCTAGGTGGGGATGGTGAGGCGAGAATAAAATTGATTCTGGCCTGGGAAACAGCAGCAGCAGCAGCCAGAGGGTGGCGATATTTATGGGGGTTGCGAAAATTCGCTTATTGGCGAAACTTATGGCGCGTATCGCCTCGCCTAGCTAACTTGTAACCTAATACAAAACCAAAAAGAAAGAAAAAGTAATTAAAGGTTCTCAGGACAATGCAATCAACGATTTCTTTAAAATAAGAAAAGAAAATATTGAAGAAAAACAGATGGTGTCTAATCTTCCATGTTCTCAAAAGGAATTTTAAAACCATTAGCGCCATTTTTTTTTTTTTTTTTTTACTTAGCCTTCTTATTAATATTCTTAAAAAATTAATTCCTTTAATTTGATAAAAAGATCAAAGTGTGTTTTTCCTATATCGCCTCTAAATTATTAAACGTATTGATCATTTTTATTAGTACACTCATGGACGTAGCCAGACATCTTGTTAGGGGGGGCAACCCCTCGTTAGAGCGAGAGGGGGGGTTTGCAATTAATATATACATAGATTATTAATTATTTATTTAAATAAAAAAAAAAATTAAATTAATGTAGTGGATTGCGGCGTTAAAAAAAAATTCCCAATGGGAAATATATATATATTTTTTTTTTTTTTAATTTTTAGGGCAAGCCAGGGGGGGCAAAGGCCCCTCCCTGCCTCCCCCTGGCTACGCCCATGAGTACACTAAAAAAACCCTGAAAAATCAATTTTATTACAAGTCTAATTAATTATTTTTCTGCTCGATTAAATTCTATTTTTTTTTTTTTTATTAGGTTTCTGATTTCCTGAATTTTTTTCAATTTTGGGTACAAGGGACCGAATTCGGTATTCTTAAAACTTTTTTTATTCTTATTATTATTGGAATTTTTAATTATAAATGTTATTAATCATTTATTAAACATATAAATACTGTACAACGTTTCGACTGCTTATTCTGCAATCGTAGTATTGTGCACTTGCTCCGATTCACGGAACTGTTAGAACCGTTAAGTGCATTTTATATACAACAACGTCAGCTCTATCTACAGTCATTACTATGAAGTTAGATAGGAATAAATTTTTTTTTCCTATTTTTCAAAAAAATCAAACAAAATTATTTTATTAAATTGATACTGTCGACCGTAGGCACTAGTTGCAACACATTATTATTATTATTATTATTATTATTTATTATTTGAAGTTCCTATCCAGTTCCTCGTTTATTTACCCGAGGTGCTTTCCAGTGGCGTAACTCGGTGGGGGCGAGGGGGGAACCTTCTTTGCGTCCCTTCCACAGGACGGGATGTCACAACAACTCCCTCTCCTCGTAGAGTTGCCTGTGGGGTATTGTGGTAGGATCCAATATTCCAAATTCAGTGCCTGCTAGAGGATTTGTTTACATTAAATAAATATTTTTATTTAATGAAAAAATCCCCCAAGCCCAGGATTTGAACGCGGATCTTCCTTGTAGAAGCCGACTCCCTAGCCCACCACACCAGTGAGTCCCCTAGTTGCAACAATATAATTTAATAGGAGAATTAAATTCACAAGGTTTTCTGTTTCAATAATATATTAATTTTCATATATATATAACACTTTATACGTATTTCGACACCATATGTGTCATCTTCAGAAGCGAATTTCATACTGAAGATGACACATATGGTGTCGAAATACGTATAAAGTGTTATATATATATGAAAATTAATATATTATTGAAACAGAAAACCTTGTGAATTTAATTCTCCTATTAAAAGCTTTGAACGCGAAAAGAACCATTGAACTTAAGAAGGAAGCGAGTACTCAACCTCTATACTAAGAATCTTTAAAAAATCATGTGATAAATAATTTTTTTAAGTTCACAGAGGTCTTAATTTTTTCCCTTAATCATCTATTTCATTTCTTATAAAATTTCATATAAAAAACATTCATATATTTTTTTAAGTCTTTTTCTTCTCTCTTTTTCTCATTTTAACTTCAAAGTACTTTTAATTCCTATTGAGAAATATTATTATTATTCTTATACATAATCAGCAAAAAAAAAAAAAAAAATTCGTTTCTCTTATTTTTATAATCTTCGTTAGAGATGAATAATATAAAAGATATGTACCCTGGCTCAAATTTAATTTCTTTTGATTAAAATACGGATTTCGCTTTTGGGAATGAATAAATAAAAAAAATAAAATCCTCTCATTTTAAGGCTATACTTAAATAGACTTATTTAACTTCTACGTAGCCACAAAAAAATAAAATTACTTCTGAACTTTATTTATCAATGTTTACTTATACATTTATAAAAAGTTTTATTGTCTTTTGCAGAGATTCATGAAGAAAAGATGGCAGAAAAAAAAAGTTTAATTTTTTTCTTACTTATTTTTTTTTATAATTAGTTTTTGAGGTTAAATATTTAAACTCCAAAAGATTCGAATATTATTAATTTACTTTTAAGTCAGGCAAAAAAAATTTTTTTTTTGATATCATAAAAAGATTTGATAAATTTTTTACTTTCTCTTACCCTATATATGAAATATTATAGAGAGAAAGGATTGCGTCAAAAATTCGATACAATATTAAATTATGAAAGGTTTTACACAGACTTTAAAACATTAATGATATACTTACCCCCTAATTCATAAAACCTTAAACAACGTTTTAAGTTTATTTAAGGGGAGCCTGGCAATGGAGAAGAGCAACAGTCCCCACAATCGTTGCAGTTAAGTGATGTCAAGCGCGGGATTAGTGACCCCAAGCAATCAGCGTGTGCAACGCCCCCCGGTTGCCATCAGTACAATCTATATAATTCGCTAATGTCCGTCTGTCTGTCTGTCACGCTATATTTAGGCAAGTTTCCGTTGGAATTTTAAAATGAAATTTTATATGCATAAAGAGAACCTTCTAGGGATTACAGGAAAATTATTTTCATCCCGAAATTCCTATAACTTTTTGAGTTATTAATTCTTAAAGATACGATTTCTCCCATAGGAAATGTATAGAGAAATATTTATGTATTCTTTTCATTTGTGTATTCCATGAATGTTAACAAATCCTCAAGCAGGCACTGGATTGGAATGGAATAATAATTTCATAATTGAACCCTGTTATGCAATGGTGTGTCAAAGACCAAACATCGAGTTTTGAGAAAATCAACATTAAAGTTTTTTTGTTTTCATTGGATTATATATAATTTTTGCTGTCAATTGTGCAAGTAACATTAAATATATATTTTTTTAGGATATATTTCATGAAAAATACTATTTATTAAAGCATTTGAAACAATATTCCGTGCCTAACTCAATTTTGAATTTTTTGGTCTTTGACACACCATTGAATAACAGGGTCCAATTAAGAAGCAGCCTTATTCCCTCGACATATTCCATTAAAATTAAGTAAATTAAAATTTATCAAATTAATGGAGTCTCTTTTCTTTATAAATTGTCTTCTGTGATGAAAATTCTTTCGATTGAGATGATATATCTCTAAAAATCTATTGATACACCACATCATCGCCATCTTTAGTTTAATCGGATTTTTTTTTTTTTGATTCTTTTGTTTTTATTGTTGAAGGAAGAAGGATTATTTCCAACTTAATCTGTATTGTATAGAGCTCTTTTTTTTCACCCTCCCCTTCCTTTAAGAAATCGGATTTCATGTTAGAGTGTGTGTATGTGTGTCTGCTGTATTCCTCCTTTTGTGTACCAAGTGAAAATGAAAAAAAAGAAAAAAAAAAACGAAAGAGCGAGCCAGTTGCTCCAGATACAGAAAGAGAGATGCGGTAGATAGGCTCAACCGGCAATAAAAAAAATTCCTCCCCCACTGTGAGGGTGGAAGGGAAGCCAACTGTCGAATGTTCAAAATGACTTCACCAGAGATCTTGATATTCCACAAAAAAAACTCGCTAATGCTCTTTCTACTTTCAACTGCGAATTTTTTGTAGTAATTATATTCAAAAAAAAATTGTTAAATATACCGGTAGGCTATATAGAGCAGACAATATACATAAAGGTTATAAAAAAAAGAAAAATTAAGGATGCTTTCAAAATCAAAACCAAATTTCAGAAATTTTTGTAGAAATTTTCTAAATTTTATATAATTATTAGGAACCGAACGAATATTCGGTTTCGGCCAAAAATCCCGGTTTCGGCAGTAGTTTTGTTTTCGGCTAAAAAGTAGCCGAAACCCGGAATCTGAAAAGATGGGATGAGACTCTTTGCATGCAAAAAAAAGGTCAAATGATTTGCAAAGCGAAAAGGGGGGGAAAAATTTTGGCCCTAAAAAAAAAGGTAAAATGATTTTCACGGGAGGGGAAAAATACAAGTTTCTGTTTCGGTCAAAATTATGATAGAGGCCAAAATTCGGTTTCGGCTGAAAATCTTGTTTCGGTCGGATCCTAATAATTCAATTATATTTAAATAGGAAATTTTATAAAGTTCCATTCAACTGAATTTTCTCTTTGCTTCGACAAATAGCAAACAATAAATCCAAAATTTTTGGTAATAATATTTTAAAAAATCTGGTGTCACTGGCGCACAGCACACAACTTTCTCTTACTTTCGGTAATCGAAAGTTGTGTTCTGTGCTCGTCACACCAGATTTTTTGTGTCGACATATATTTAGTTCCCGACGTACGGAACTTTTGAATTCAGATGTAAAATTTATAAGAGAAAATATTTATATTTTGTTACCATGGGAAAAGGTTCCCATTTCTATGGAGTACAAGAGTAAAGTAGTCTTCAGAAGATTTCAATGGCAAAATGAGAATATACATTTTAAAGAGCATCTAAAAAATAATTGATTTTTGAATTTAAAAACAAAAATAGTTGGAGCGAATTTTGAGAAAATCGAAAAAAACTGAAAAAGTACATCAGTAAATTACTAGTATTCTTTGGGCTATTTTGATTAAAAGCTTAATTTCACGGTCCAGGAGGGTACAAAACTTAAATATAAAATTTCAACCTCGTAGCACAATTCCTTCATGCTTAAAATTGAACACACACAGCACACACACAGACAGACCATGTCGCTAAAGGTGGAATTCCGAGCAACGCGGCAGAGCGGCAGCGTCATTTGCGTCACTGCAGCCGCGATAGTTTCGCACTTGTGGCTTCCGATGTCGGCGTCAGTAAACAACGACCTATTGTCCTAACCTGGTTCTAACCTAAAAAATGTTAATCCTGAACGCCGCCATTTTTTTGTTATGAAAACGCTCTGCGGCAACGACAGATTGAGAGGAAACGAGGGAGTGTCGCTGCCGCTAGAAGCGGTAATGACGTCACGGCAGTGCCGCGGCGGCAGAGTGACAGTACATGTCATGTGTAAATAAATGAAAGGCTAGTCGAGTGGTGCGACACAGACGCCGCGGCACTGCCGTGACGTCATTGCCGGTCTAGCGGCAGCGGCACTCCCTCGTTTGCTCTCGATCTGTCGTTGCCGCAGAGCGTTTTCATAACAAAAAAAATGGCGGCGTTCAGGATTAACATTTTTTAGGTTAGGACAATAGGTTGCGTTTGTTTACTGAAGCCGACATCGGAAGCCACAAGCGCGACACTATCGCGGCTGCAGTGACGCTATTGACGCTGCCGCTCTGTCGCGTTGCTCGGAATTCCACCTTAAAGCCCGTCGTACACGAGGACATTTTTTAAGCAATTTCTGGCGACATTTCTTGCTGTATAAAAATGGCTTGAAAAAATGGCCTGAATTTCTAGCTTGAAAAAAAACCTGTCATACACGAGGACATTTGTATTTTTGGAGCCAATTCTGCGCAGAAACGTGCGCAGTTTGAAAATTTAAACTGACAGCTGAATCAAAAACTTTTTTTAGGTTAAAACTATAAGAGGCCCTTAATATATATAGAAATATATATTTATTAATAAAAATAATATATAGACATACCTCTTTTTGAAAAATAATAAGCTAAGAATTGTTTTTTTAATATCTATACAAAGGATTTTTGGTTTCTTTAGATAAATAATAAATATTATATGCACAATGAAAATGTTATTTATTTAAAATTTTGTTAATCATAAAACTAAAATATAAAGAAATGAATGCATTCATATATTAATATTATACAAAATATAACTTGATTGTGATTTCCAAGCCTGATGATTATGGTTTATAACCATCTGAACTGAATGTTCAGTCGAAAATAAACCTGCAACCAAAAAACTACCGTGTTTTATTTTATTAACTATCAACATCTCAGTTCATCATAAAAAACATTTCCACAATTTAAATTTAAATCATAATTGTTTGTTCAAATTCATCTAAAATAAATATTTTAGTTATTATCAAAGATTATATTCCAAATGAAAATTTAAATAAATAATAGTTATTTAAAACAAAGTATTCATTTACCTTATATAATAATATAAATATATAATCTAGATATTGCTCTTCTTTTATTATAAACTATAATTTCCAAAAAAAGAACTGCAAAAAAATATATTTTTATTAATTATTATATTCCAAGTGAAAATTTAAATAAATAATAATGTTATTTATTAATAATTTAATTAAATAATTAATTCTTACCTTGATTTTATTTTCCAAATGAGGTGTGTCTATATATTTTATATTTTTGTGATAATTTGACAATATAATTATTTTAAGATCTGTCAACTGCTGCCAAAAAGTGGAAAATTCTAGGTTATGATAACAACAAATTTCCAAAAAGCGGTGTTGCCAGATATGGTCGATTTACTGCGCACCCTCTTTGCGTCGAATTGACCCAAGAAAATAGAACACGGGCTATTTTTCTGGCGCGATCAGACAACTTTTCGTCATACACGGAGACATTTTCTTGACCGAGAAATGTCTTCAAACGGCCATTTTCGACGCGTTTGCGTTTGTGCGCATTCTGATTGCGCCGATTTGGCCCGAAAAAATAGAACAAACATTTTTTTTCAAGCCAATTCCAATTCCAATTCCATTTTGCTGTCATACACGATGACATTTTTATGGAGCCAGAAATGTCGCCAGAAATTGCTTAAAAAATGTCCTCGTGTACGACCAGAGGTAAAACCACTTTTTTAGATTCAGGGGACCTCAAATCGTGAAGATCCATCAAAATCTCGACATCGAATTTTTGACATGAATCCAATACTTTCTCTATATATATAGTCTATGTATATTAACATACATATATAGGTAAGAGAAAGTAAAAATTCTTTTACTTTTTTCCTCTGACTTGATTAACGAAAATAAAAATCCCTTCCCTTTATCTCCAGTCACCTTGATTTTCATTTTAAATGAATTATTCAAATTACCTTTTTTTCGCATAATTATTGGCTAATTTAATAAACTGGATATTTTTTAATTATAGAGGATGAAACTCTCTCATTTTATCTCTTCATTCAATAAGCTCTCTCGATAAAACAGTCGACCTCATTAAATAATCATAATTAATATATGAATAATCACCGTGAGAGTTTTATACGATCCCCACAGGCATGGTTACGCTTGTTCAATTACGTATTTTAGTTATAGGATAATTATAATAGATCATAGAGTTTTTTTTTTAAATTATCCGCTTGATGATTATTATCCCTCGTTATTCAGTATTATTAGAATAATTTAAATTTGTATCCACATGTAAGAATTAAATAGAGCATAATTGAAGGCGATATTTAGAGTTATATTACTTTAATAATTTGACCCGGATTGGTTTAGCATTTCGCCTGATCCTATTTTGAGTATTGTTATTTTAAGAGCTTAAATTAAATCAGTTCAGTATACATCCACGTGTGCAGAAAAAAATTTGTTGTGTCTCAAAACATAACATTTGCCACGTTATGTATGGTATCGATATAGAAATTTCAATCTGGGTAAAACATTAAAATAGCAAGGAAATGAAAAATGAAAAATGATTCTATAAATATTTATTAAATTTCAAATTTGTAATGGACGTCATAAAGTTATCCTGTTTAAATAAATTAAATGCAATTATTAGTAAAAGAATTGGATTTTCTGTTTAACTGTGGTTTATTTGTAAAAATTACAACGTTTCGGCCACTCATTCTGTGTGGCCTTCTTCAGGTACAATTCAGCTAAGATTATAAAGGTTGTTACATCTGTGACAATCTCAATTGAATTAGTTGAGAAAAATCAAGATGGCTGCTGCTTCTCGACTTGCACTCATGTGTAGATGGCGTGCATGTCGAGAAGCAGCAGCCATCTTGATTTTTCCCAACTAATTCAATTGTGATTGTCACAGATGTAACAACCTTTATAATCTTAGCTGAATTGTACCTGAAGAAGGCCACACAGAATGAGTGGCCGAAACGTTGTAATTTTTACAAATAAACCACAGTTAAACCCAAAATCTAATTCTTTTTACTAGTGATAGCAACTATGAAAGCCTAAACTCCAAAATTAAATGCAATTAGTTTTAATTATTTGAGAGAAATAAAGTGGCTATTGTATTTAAACAATAGATTAAAGGAGCAAACAGCTTTACAGGAAACAGTTTCGGCTAAAATTAAATAAGGCCATCTTATGCCCAATTATTGAGCTGAAAGAATTATAGAGTTACAAAATTTGTTTAATGGGCCAATAAGTCTCTAAAGGTGGATCCACACTTGTAAGTATTTTCGCCGAACGCGTTCGACGAAAATATTTTCGCGGTAAATGGTTTAATTTAGTAGAATTTTTACGTCATCTCTCATTTGTCGTTGCTCCAGTTGTGCGTGGAAATAAAGTTTATCACTTTATCATTCAATACCGGTTTTTATTTACAATACTAATTTATGAAAAAGGTAGATTTATAGCTGGATAAATTTATTGAGAAAACAGGATGAATAAAGAAGAGCAGCTAGTATTTGTTTCATTTATTTAAGGCCCATTAAGCTGACGTTTCGGTCTCGGTCGAGACCATCCTCAGAGCTATAACATAGCAAGAAAAGCACAAATCCTTAAAATTACAATTTCATTCCAATCATAAGAAATATTACAAAAATATAAAATATATATGTATACCTTATGGGCTGTCAATATGAGATACATTGTAAAAAGCTCAATTATATGATTCATAACCCTTAAGTTATAGCAAGGTATATAAATACTATAGATATAAATTAATATACATAGGGTTGTACAATTGAGGTATTATTGGAAGAGCAACAGTCAGAGTGGTGCGTCTTATCGACTACAGGTAATTAATAGAAGAGCAAACTCGTAGCCTATGTATATTAGTATCCCCACCACGCATATCGGTGACGTAGCAGACTATCGTATACACATCAGCGCTTTAAGATATTCCTATACAGGAAGATTGTAGATTTAAAGTCTGTTTTAAAATTGACTGTTTTGTTTATAAAAATGTGTATAGCCTCCAGAGTCAGTCTTTTGTAATAATTTCCTTCGTATCCTAGGATTTTTACATTATCAAAGTTAAAATTATGATTTAAATTTATAGCGTGTTCTGCTAATGCAACGCTGGTCTCCTTGTTCTTAATGTTGCTCTTGTGCTGTGACAAACGACTATTTAAATATTGTCGAGTTTGCCCAACATAACATAAGTTGCAGTCGCTGCACGGCACTTTATATACAATCCCAGAGTTTTTTAGAAGGGGGTGGGGTCCTTGTTGTTGAATAGGAAACTCATGGTGTTGGACGGTCTAAAAGAGATGATAATGTCTCCACTTATGCGGCTTACGAGTTTTTTAATGTTCTCTGAGAGTCCTGGTGTATATGTAAGACTTATATAGACTTCCTGTATAGGAATATCTTAAAGCGCTGATGTGTATACGATAGTCTGCTACGTCACCGATATGCGTGGTGGGGATACTAATATACATAGGCTACGAGTTTGCTCTTCTATTAATTACCTGTAGTCGATAAGACGCACCACTCTGACTGTTGCTCTTCCAATAATACCTCAATTGTACAACCCTATGTATATTAATTTATATCTATAGTATTTATATACCTTGCTATAACTTAAGGGTTATGAATCATATAATTGAGCTTTTTACAATGTATCTCATATTGACAGCCCATAAGGTATACATATATATTTTATATTTTTGTAATATTTCTTATGATTGGAATGAAATTGTAATTTTAAGGATTTGTGCTTTTCTTGCTATGTTATAGCTCTGAGGATGGTCTCGACCGAGACCGAAACGTCAGCTAATGGGCCTTAAATAAATGAAACAAATACTAGCTGCTCTTCTTTATTCATCCTGTTTTCTCAATACTAATTTATGTTTAGTTATTTATTTTAAATATTTTTAATTGCTTATTTGAGTGTATTTATTAATGTTTATATTATTATATAAATAAACTTGAAATTTGTGTCGAAAAATATTGAATGACGCAACTAGCGTCCACACATAAATAACATACGGCGCAAATCCCTTTGATATTCGTCGAAAAACCGACAAGTGACGGATCGTGTGCGTTGAATGTTGATTATTGTGTCGTTTTCGTGTGCCGCACACGTCTACACTTGTTAATTTACGGCGAAAATATTTACAAGTGTGGACGCACTTTAATATCTTAAATAAGTAAAATAAAATTAAGTTGTATGCTGGGTATGTGAGATTGGAGTTGGGAAGAATAAAACCAGCTTTGTCGAACACCTTTACACTTTATTCAGGCAGACGTTTCGGTAACCATAACGGTTGCCATCTTCAGTGCCAATGAAGCTACAATTAAAATTTTTTATGATGAGCGTTTAACATTTCTGCATTGAAAAATAAATATAATTTTCATTGAAAAATAAATATAATTTTCAATGCAGAAATGTTAAACCTCATCATAAAAATTTTAATGTAGCTTCATTGGCACTGAAGATGGCAACCGTTATGGTTACCGAAACGTCTGCCGAATAAAAGTGTAAAGGTGTTCGACAACCTCTTATTCTTCCCAACTCAAGTAAAATAAAATTTCAATATTGAACAAGTTTACTACAATAACTATAGAATTGCGTTCAACACTGATAATTGATTTTATTAATATAAAATGAAGTGACCCGATCGTTTATTTGAAGCTTTACTCAAGATAATGATTCGTATAAAGAAATACGCATTTCTCTTTTACTATATTCCCACACTCGCCCATTTTTTTGTTCTTATAATCGTATCTTTGTTCTATGCATAAAATGAAGCCATTATAGCATGTTTGTTTCAGAATTTCTCATTACAACCTTTACCGTTCTATTTGCAAGCGGTTAATCTCTTTTGTTAAACTTGAAGACAATTGAAGTTATAAAGAAAAGATGTTGTCTTAGTTTAAAACTCTTCTTTATCTCTATTAACGTGTCTTTTCCTCTATCTTCTTGTTCTTCTAAATTTTATAAAAAATAAACCGTGAAATAGTAAAGATTTAATTATTTGAAAGATATGGAAATTAGCATTGATTGAAAATTATAATAACTCAAATTTCGGAAAGATTTTAAGAACAACAGTAACCTTTTTGAAAGTTTTAGAAAGGGGCGAATAATTTTAATTTTAAATTCCATAAAAAAGTCTTTCGTTTAAAACTGTTCTGGTAGAAAGTTTATTATTTATGAATTCATTTGATTATTTAATTGATTCACTTTTTTTTTCACCGTTGTGTTTTTGTATAAAAAAGATTTACTTAAACCTCAATAATATGGAATTCATCACCTGGCTTAATATTCATTGATGTTAAGCAAATCCATTAATTATTTAATTTAAATTTCCTATTGACATTCACACTAAATATTATACTACTATTATTAAACGAGAAATGTATGTTTGTTTTTAAGCACATCTGTTCTCGAAAACGGCTCTTGCGACTTTTTTTTCAAATTTTAGTTATAAACCTATATATAACTATTTTCGGTATCAATATGAAATAGCGCTAATCAGATCTCACCTTTCATATTGGTGACAAAAATGACTGGTGGTCTAATGCCAACATTCTTTTTAAATAAATAAATAAATCTCACTTTTGGGGGAAATTCGGGTTCTACTACTTTACCGATGTACTTTTTTTACAATAGTTTTTTCGACTTTTCTTGAAATTGGCTTTACTCTTTGAGAAACCTTGAGTACTAGTAATTTACTGATGTACTTTTTTAGTTTTTTTTTTTTCCAATTTTCTCAATATTCCCTTTGACGATTTCTTTCAAATTTTAAATATTTTCTCTTTGCGAAATACAAAACAAAGAGCGATTTATTTCGTCTTTGAGAAACCTTGAGTACTTTACTGTTGTACTTTTTTTTCCAATTTTCTCAATATTCCGTTTGACGATTTCTTTCAAATTTTAAATTTATACTTTTTCCGGTAACAAAACAAATTCCGCTAAGTTTCATTTTTGGAAGACTTCGAATACTAGTACTTTACTGATGTACTTATTTAGCTTTTTCCAATTTTCTCAAAAATTTGATCTGATTTATTTTAAATATAGGCCTATACTATTTTCGGTTCCAATTTGAAATTAAGCTAGGTCTTGTCTTTGGGAAACTTCGAGTACTTTACTGTTGTACTTTTTCAGTTTTTTCCAAATTTATCACAAAAAAAAACCATCCAGCTCCATCACGGTTATCCCGGAACTATTTTTGATATACAGTAAATTGTAAAGGGGTACGAGCATTTTAGACATCGCTAGATATAAAACGATTTGTGATTCTACCTGAAAAATTCCACATCTTATATTTTACAGGCTACAAATAAACCAAAGCTTACCCCAAAAACAAATATTTTATACACTACTGTATATCAATTAGAAAAACACTTATTTTTCCAGTATTCTAAAAAAAAAAACAACTATTTATCTCTATAAAAAAAGCAATTTAGATTCAATTTATCTTGACATAACATTAGAAGCATCATTAAGGCCTTTCTCCTACCTAAAAAAAATAAATATATAAATCTGCCAGGTGTTGAGTTATTTATCGATTTAGTATTTAAGCAAAGGTGTTTTTTTTTTAGACATTTTATTATTTCATATAAAATTAATTAACTTGATTAAACCACCTCTACTGTTTAGAAATTTACCAAGCACTTGAAAAATAACTTTTGATTAAATATTATATTTAAAATGCAAATATTATGAAAATTTTTCACTTAAAAAAAAAATATATATATATATTTTTTAAGAGATAAAAGGAAAGATTTTAATAAAAGACTTTAATTAGGCATTTTTTAAAATTAAATTATTTTTTATGAAATTATTTCGAGATAAAAAAAAAAATGTCCTGAGAAATTAATAAAGGGAAATAATTTTTTATAATTTAATGTAATATCTCTAAAACAGTGTTTCCCAACCTTTTGAAGTCCACGGCACCCCAAAGGTGGTGGGAATAACATTACACACTAGGGACACCCTTCCTTTTTTTCCCCTTGAAAAAAGAAAATTTTTGCCGCCCTCCGGAAAATTTTAAAATTTTTTTCCCTTGCATGCAAATAATTGAGGAAATTTTTGCCGCCTTCCAGAAAATTTTTTTTGCTCTTGCATGGAAATCATTTTACTTTTTT
>JAKCPI010021260.1:0-17642 GCA_023213315.1 Euborellia annulipes
CTCTCAAATAATCTTATGAAAAGTTTTGATACAGTATTTAAAAGCTTTTTATTTAACATTTTGTATTTGATGTATTTGTCTTTGAAATTATCTGAGAAAAATGATAATAGATATATCTGAATTAATGATTTATAGATAGATATATCTAATAGATATATACTATAGTGTATTTATAGAATAATAATGGACTTCAAGCCTACGAAATTTTTTGTTTTAATTTCTAGAAAAGTTTAATAATTTTTATAAGATTATACCGCAAAAGTTATTTTTGAAAATTTTGTAGATTGTATATAAACAAAATTCATCCATTGTAATAATTTGATATTCCCCCCCTTTTTCGGAAAAATTCAATTTTTTTATCTGGAAATGTTTTAAATTTTTAATTATGTAATAAATGAAAAATTTCTATTTAACAAAAATTTAAAAGTGATTAATAAAAAAAATGATTTCTTGATTTCAGTGAAAATCAAACCAAGATGAATAATAACAATATAATCACCAAAGAATTTCTGACTCAAATTTTGGAGTCCAACGAAAAGGGAAGTCCGCCAATAGAGAAATTCACATCAAAAAGTGCATTGAACAAAGGCGAAAATTATCTCTCACTCATCTATCGAGTCAAAATTTCACTCACCGATAAAACAGAAAGAAATTTAATATTTAAATTGGTTCCTGAATCGGAAGCGCTTCAGCAATTTCTTGCTGAAAATGGAATATTCCGACGTGAGATTGATATGTACGAAAAATGGCTAGCAAAAATGATAAAGTTTTGTGAAAAACGAATTAATGATAAAGAAATCGAAATCATCCCAATGTGGCCAAGGTAGGTTTGATTTTTAAGAGTTTTTTAAGAGTATTTATGCCTACTAATCTTTTTTATTTATAGATCATTTAAATCAGAAAATAAAAATATGTTGATTTTAGAAGATTTGGCTGCTAAAAATTTTAAAAACGCTTCACGTCAAGAGCAACTCGATCTCGACCATAGTTTGTTGGTCGTTCGAACTTTAGGACGATTCCATGCCTATTCGCTTGTTTTGCTTAAGGAATATAAAATTTTAGACGAAATTTTAGGAGAAACTATCTTCGATAAAACGGACGAAGTATCAGTAAAAAATTCGATAAAAAATTTCGTAACTATTGCAAAAGTTATTGGAAGTTGGAAGGGTTACGAACGATTTGAACCAATTCTAATAAAATTTGCACATAGAAATGCTAATTCGCTAAAAGAGATTATAAATAAAGGGAAATGTAAAGTGTTAAATCATGGAGATTGTTGGATCAATAATTTCCTTTTTAAATATGATGAGAATAATAAACCAATTGATATAAAATTTGTGGATTTCCAATTGTGCAAAGTCGCCTCTCCGGTTTATGATTTAATCTATTTCTTCAACTCAAGTATCCGACATGAAATTTTATTAAAGCATCAAAAACTAATTGTTGAGGAATATTACAAATCATTTGAGACTAATTGTATTTCATTGGGAATCCCCGTGCCTTTGTCTCTGGATGATATTTGGGAAGATTTGGATGAGAAATGGGAGTTTGGACTTTTGGCTGCGTCTTTAGTTTTAGCCGCTGTAGTGGCTGAACCTTCGGAGGCAATGGACATGACGAAATATGACGAAAATTCAGAAATGGCTCTACAATTGTTGCCGCCTTTAGGTGGAAAACGATACGGTGAAATTTTTAGAAAGAAACTACTCCATTACGAAGAAAAAGGATATTTTAAAAATTATGTATAATTATAAGAAGTCAGTGTAAAATTTATCATATGTTATTTGAAAAATAATGCTCATAAAATATTGTATTATAATTATATAAATATGTATGGTCATTCTAACCTATCTTATTAGATAAAGAGATTAATTTTTTTTAATCTCTTGTAATAAATGCAAATCTAATCTCACTTTTAATTCAGCTGGAGAATTATTAACTTATCAAATAAATAAATTTATTTTATAATAAAATTTTTTTTTTTTTATTAATTGAATACCCTATCCGAGGTGCTTTCACGCAGACACCCAGTGAATGAGAGTCATACAAGTTCAAAATTGCCCTTAAAAAAAAGTTTAAAGATTCTAGAGACCAATAAATGTGAGTTGGAGGGGGTTCTTAAACCTTCTTTAGGAATGTTTAGGGTAGTATGTATAAAAACACAAGGGATGTAAGGAAAAGCAAAATAAATGAGTCTGTGATACAGAAATTCAAAAATCCAGTGAACTAATGAAGATGAGAATTCATTTAAAGGCTCCACTCTAAAAAGTGACGCAAAATTATTTAATATTGAGGAAGTTTTAATTAGGGTAGTGGCGTCCCTTTAGGTTAGGATATTCTATAAATCTATATCTATTCTCTAAAAACAGACGTTAAAATTTAACATCAATTAAAAAGCAAAGTAATAGCATCAGCGTTAAAAAATGCTATTCTCTAAATCAGGGGTCTCCAAACTACGGCCCGAGGGGCCACATCCGGCCCGCGGACAGATTTTGTCCGGCCCGCGGAGAGCTAGCAAACTTGAAAACTTCTTTAAAGGAAGATATTTTTTATAGCAAATTAAATTTAGTTTACTGAAGTATTCTAATTTTATGTTGAATAATTATTAATATGACATCTACATTGATATGGTCATGGGCTAACTACTCATAACATTGTTGTAGGCTTATTGTTATTGTTTTTGTGATAAGTTGGATAAAGAAACACAGAATTGTAATGAGTAAAGACATGTATAATATGCAGAAAATTGCAACAATGATAATATGGTGTTGGCCCTCGGAACTTACTAGAGTAATCAGTATGGCCCTAAGGCTGGAAAGTTTGGAGACCCCTGCTCTAAACCAAGTTTTTCACAGCGACATTAACATGTTGCTTCTATTTATTTTTTTATTATTTTTTAAAGTCTCGGAATCCAAATCCAGTACAATGCTTTTATTTAAAAGCTGTCAAAATCATAACCTTACTTTTTGAGGTTAAAGACGCCATTTTTTTTGCATTAAATATGGCGTTAAAATATTAAAGGCACCCCCTAGACATGACATTAATTTTTAACACTTTGGCTTTAAAGTTTTTGCTTACACAATAGCAATTTGAGGCAAAGAAGTTTTAAAATAAATTAACGTTCTAACCAAAAAAGGATCTATTTATCTAGGTAGCCGAAAGATTTAAGAAAAGAAAATGAGTGCTACTCTTATATTTATGTCATCATGCCTGTTTATCTCAAAAAAAAAAAAAAAAAAACCTTTGTAATCTTATTCTTTGAATCAATATACGTTATGTGGTATATCTGGTATATTCATAAAAAATAATTATATAAAATTAAGAAAAAAATCTGATAAAGAGCCATATTCACGAGATAAGTGAAATTATTACTATAAAATGACTTGATATGACAATCAGAAGATTCTGCGCGTTCACAACGAAAAAATATTACAAAAACTTTATTAAGTGCTTCAGGTTTTGTGAGGTCATTTTGGTTAGCGCCTTTTCTCGTTTGATACAAAGGTAATTTTTATTTTTAGATATTCTAAAACTTTCTTGAGGAGTTTGGAATATTATGAGATGATGCAAGCCGACTAGCAAATGGTGATGTTGGGGAAAAGACTGGCACACAGAGAGGTGATCGAAGAAATGCCAATCTTGGCTCAAGTGACTTGTGGTCGCTAAGTTCATTGCCCTTTCAAAAAAATCTTATGAAAAGTTTTTTATTAGTCCTCCGCCTCACCTCATCTTCGTATCAGAGTTGGATTGTGAAGAAATACAATTTCTATTTTGAGGAAAGTTAATCTTTTAAAAATGTTTTCTTGATTCCAGTTTAGAGCGAACAAAACCAAGATGAATAACAATATGATCACCAAAGAATTTTTGACTCAATTTTTGGAGTCCAACGAAAAGGGAAGTGCGCCAATTGAAAAATTCACATCAAAAAGTGCATTGAACAAAGGCGAAAATTATCTCTCAGTCATCTATCGAGTCAAAATTTTACTCGCAGATAAAACAGAAAGACATTTGATAATTAAAACATTACCTGAAGCGGAGGGGCTTCAGCAAATTCTCAAAGAAAATAATGTGTTCCAACGGGAGAATGATATTTATCAAAAATGGCTACCAAAAATGATAAAATTTTGTAAAAAACAAATTAGTGATGAAGAAATCGAAATCATCCCAATGTGGGCAAGGTATGTTTAAATTTTAAGCTTTTTTTAAAGAATAAACTACTAATTTTTTTTTTTATTTTAGACCATTTAAATCAGAAAATAAGCATATTTTAATATTAGAAGATTTAGCTCCGCAAAATTACAAAATGGCTACACGTCAGGAACAACTCGATCTCGAGCACAGTTTGTTGGTCGTTCGAACTCTAGGAAGATTCCATGCCTATTCTCTTGTCTTACTTCAAGAATATCCGGATTTAAAAGAGATCTTAGGAGAAGCCGTATTTGATAAAAAAGATGAAGCAACATTGAAACATTCGATAACAAGTTTTTTAACTATTGCTCATGTCGTTGGAAGTTGGGAGGGCTTCGAACGATTTGAACCAATTTTGAAAAAATTTGCATATCAAAATTCGGATTCTATAGGAGAACTTGTAAAAAAAGGAAAATGTAAAGTGTTTAATCATGGAGATTGTTGGATCAATAATTTCCTTTTTAAATACGATGAGAATAATAAACCGATTCAATTGAAATTTGTCGATTTTCAAATGTGCAGAATAGCATCTCCGGTATTTGATTTACTCTATTTCTTCCACACAAGTATTCGACATGAAATTTTATTACAACACCAGAATGAGATTGTTGAAGAGTATTATAACTCTTTTAAGACTATTTGTAATTCAATGGGAATCCCCGTGTCTTTGACCCTGCAAGATGTTTGGGAAGAATTGGAAGAGAAATGGGAGTTTGGACTTGTAGCTGCGTCTTTAATTTTATCTGCAGTCGTGGCTGACCCTTCGGAAGCCATTGATATGTCTAAATTCGATGAAAATTCCGAAATCGCTCACCAATTACTTCCGTCTTTAGCTGGTAAACGGTACGGTAAAATATTTAGAAAGAAACTTCTCCATTTTGAAGAAAAAGGATATTTCAAAAATTATACATAATTATAAAAAGCCAATTGTCTGCAGAAAAAAATTTTACTATTTATATATTGTTTATTTTCTGTGATTTTTTTGCATTATATTTATTTGTATATTTTTTTAAAGTATTGTACATTATTATTATTTTCTGTAAACTTTCATACTAGATTATAGTGTGTTTAGTTGCGAAGAAAGTGTGTTTTAAAATATATTTCAATAATAAAATAAATAATTGCTGGTCATTCTGACTAATCTTTCAAAAGATAAACAGATTAGCTATTATCAATTGTAGAATATTCAGCTGGTTATAATAATGCTTGATTTTATTTGAAATTCCTATCGGGATCCCCGTTTATTTGCTCGAGGTGCCTAAGTGCACGAACACACCTCAAAACCAACCGGCCTCCCGTGAAGTTACATTATTTCTTATCTCTAACTCCCTCTCTCTTGCGTTCGTTTCTATCTAGTGAACTAATCCTTATTTCTGGTTCCTTTTATCCAACTTCTTCTATGCTAGGGAGGATGTCCTAGTTTGAGGAGGGACTCTCTCAGCACCGGCGTGTAGCCTACTCCTTTCGAAGAATGCATCACTGAGAGGGAACCTTCTTTACGACCCTTCCACAGGACGGGATGCCACAGCAACTCCCAAATCTAGAAGAATTGCCTGGGGGCCTATTGTGGGGAGATCCGATGATCCAACCCAGTGGCTGCTTGATTAAAAAAACAAAAAACAAGGGATGTGAGAAATAAAAAGAAGTTAGTTTATGTTCGTGATGTCTCATGGTACCGAAATTCTCTAAATTTAACTATTAATAGCAAATTTTATAAAATAATACAAAAACAAAAATTTTTAATGCTAAAAAATATAAAAATATTTTTTTTATTTATATTAAATATTGCAATCATTTTGAAAATAGGTCCTGGAGGCCAATATTCGCGCCTCCCCTTAGACTAGTCCGCACCTCCCTAGGGAGGCGCGCCTCACAGTTTGGAAAACGCTGGTATAAGGGTATTTTATGGCTGGTGGAATTTTATCAAGGATGAAAGTTAGAAAAAACGAAGCCAGAATATTTTCTTTAAAAATATATTTTAACAGCTTACGTTTCGGCCTGGATGACCATTAACAGCTCCGAGGGTGGCTTTGACCAAAGCCGAAACGTCAGCTATTAAAATATATTTTTAAAGAAAATAAAATATTCTGGCTTCGTTTTTTCTAACTTTCATTCGTGAAGAAAAATATTTTTCTCAAATTTTATTTTCACGCCCTAGGGGGGTACCTAACTTAAATATAAAATTTCAACCTCCTAGCTCAATTCCTTCATCCTTTAAATTGAACCCAAACAGACACACAGACAGACCATATCGCGAAAACCACTTTTTTGGATTCAAGGGACCTCAGAACGTGTATATCTATCAAAATCTCGACTTTGAATTTTTGACATGAATCCAATACTTTCTCTCTCTATATATATATGTATATTAACTTATACATATAGGTAAGAGAAAGTAAAAATTCCGAATTGAGATTAGTTCTATAATATAAAAAGATGCGGTAACTCACCCCAGTAAAATTTTAAGTGGACTAATCATATCTTTCTTTTCTACCTAATGAAAAAAATCCCTACAAAATTCTGCAAGGGGTTCGATGGGTTCCTAAGTTACCCTGTGTTATTATTGTCTGTTTATGAGAGTTTCAAAATTTTCAAAAATTAATTCCGCCCCAGTAATAAGAAATTTTAGAATGACATTAAAATGTTTCTATCCCACTATGCTATTTGCTAAATATTGAAAATAAATTTTAACTAAAACGGAATGCACTTATTTTTTAGTAAAAGTATTAAAAAACATTAATATCTTTGTGCATTATAGGGAATGGGGCATTAACCCCCCTGGTTAATGCCTTCATACCTCCCCCCCGGGGGGTTTAAGGAAATGCGAGCCTTCACCGCGAAATTACTTTCAAAATAATTCAAAATAATACTTTCAAAATACATTTATAAATAAATGGCTTAAATAGAAATGCCTGGACCGCCAATATGTATATATTATTAATAATTAATATTAATTATTAATAACGGTTATCGTCAAAGTCTTATATGGCCTGAGTTGGCGAAAAGACTGTGATAATGAGTGTGTGAGTGTTGTGAGTGTGAATGAGAAAAAAAGGTGTTAAAAGAAAAGGATGAAAAATAAAAAACTAATTTTTTTCAATGACACCTACACTCCTCCCCCTACCCCTCTCAAGAGCTTATATTCTCCCTCTACCCTTAGTGAAATACAAAATATTTAATTTCATATTCAAAAGAATCGTTTTTGCAGTCAAATTATTTGTTTCTATCATTTTTTTTTCAACGATAAAATGCATAATAATTACCTTGAGTAAGACTCTCAAGAGGGTGTGTTGGTTGACGGTGAGGTCAGGGTGGGTTACACTCGATTACACTATATTAATTATTCACTTTGATTCACTTTAAACACAAAAAGATAGCAGCGCCTGCATCCCGGCAACGCGCTCGACAAGACTGAACGAGAGATTCGTCTCTCTCTCTTGTAAAGGAATAAATAGATGAAAATAACAATTCCCTTTTTATTAAAAGTAAAAAAATTCCATTTGCTCTAATCTAACTATATTTAGAGTTGGAAAAAAATGTCAACAAGTGATTTGGAATATTCCAAGGCCTTTCTTAAATAATCAACCCTTCATCCCCCCCTAATCAAAATAATAATCAACGCTATTTTTTGAATGTTTTCTATTTATTTGGCTTCGATTTAGCTAAAATAAATTTAAAAAACATTTTTTTCAATTTTTCAACCCCTTATCCAATTCTAGTAAATAAAATAATTAACAATACTATCGCCTTCGGGGAGCTTCGCGTCTAGTCAGAAAAAAATTAAAACCCTGAAAAACTTTCCTGGATCCGCCTTTCGGTTTTACACATGGTATAATTTTCTAGAATGAGTCTTACTTTAGGCCCGTGGTTTCCAAACTTTATGTTACAACGCCTCCCTAAATATATTGTATTTAATCGTATGACGCCCCCCCCCCCCCCACACACATTTAATAAAATAATACAAAAACAAAAATTTTTACTAATAAAAAATATATATTTTTTTTTTAATCACTCACCCTTTTTTCTCATTCACATTCACACACACATACACACAGTCTTTTCGGCAACTTAGCCGCAGTGGCAGAGACTACCGATGGTGCCACTGCGGCTCATCGAGTTTTTGATTAAGGTAAACCTCCGTCCCAGAATCTTCTAAATTTCATTATTTTATTTATAAAACTAGCAATCATTTGGAAAATTGATCTTGGTGGCCAATATTCGCGCCTCCCCTTAGACTAGTCCGCGCCTCCCTAGGGAGGCGCGCCTCACAGTTTGGAAAACGCTGCCGTACAACGTTTCGACTGCTTATTCTGCAGCCGTTATCAAGTGCGTTCACTTGCTCCGACTCCAGTGAACCATAGAATTTAAAATATTCTCAAATAATTCCAATCCTTTGATGGTTGAAAGACATCAAATTAAAAATACAAGAAAAAACCTAAATGACAAGTAAATAATTTATTCAGTGATGAAGTGCTATTTATATTCATCAATGGATGAAAGTGTGGGCAGCCACCAAATTTAGACTCCGTGCAATAAAACCCAGTATTGGAGACAGTTTCGGCTTTATTTAAGTGATTTTTAACTGACAGATATAAAAACGGCGAGCATTTTCTTTTATTAATTAAATATAAATAAGACACGAAGCGGATAACCCGATCATGTGAAAAAATTTTTACAGCTTCAATATAAATTTTTCTTGCCTTCATTATAATTATAGAGATGGATATACAGGGTTTGAGCTCCCCTGATTCCAAAAAAAGTGGTTTCCGCAGCATGGTCTGTCTGGCTGAGTGTCTGTCTGTCAACAAAATATCTCAAAAACGAAAAGAGCTAAGAGGTTGAAATTTTATATTTCATTTCAGTACCCCCCTGGGACGTGACACGAAGCTTTTGATTGAAATCGGCCAAAGAGTACTAGTACTTTACTGATGTTCTTTTTCAGTTTTTTTGATTTTCTCAAAATTCGCTCTAACGATTTTGATTAAAATTCAAAAATTATTTTTTAGATGGTCTTTAAAATGTATATTCTCATTTTGTCCTCAAAATTGTTTGAAGCAAACTTTGCTCTTGTGCTTCATAGGAAAAAGATAGGAGAAATGGGTTGCCATGGTAATAAAATATAAATATCTTTCAATACTTATAAATTGTAGGTCTAGCCCCCGGGTGTGGCGTAGTAGGTAACGTGCCTACCTCCTATGCCAAATATCGCGGGTTCGGACCCAGGCAGTCTGATGATTTTATTTAAGCCATTTGGATACCAGATGGTAGGTGAAAAGGGGGTTCAAAACTCCACCAACTCCCCGAAGTCTCAAATCAAAAAAGACAAATAAATAAATAAAAATATCTAGGGAGAGATGGTTTTAAAAACCTGATAGGAATTATTTATAAATTCTTAATTTTTTTTTGGACCCCCCTCCAACAAAAAATCGTAATCGTCGGGACCCTCCTCCCTCTCCCCGTAAATAGGAGAGGCATATTCCTCATAAAAATTTTAAATATAAATTGAAAAAGAGAATTAGTCATTTATTTATAATTATTCTAATTATGAATAATTAATCCTTCACCTTGATATTATTCACGTGCTTGATGCAGTGATAGAGAAATCATATTCCTAGGAGATTGGCAAACGAGAGGGGGAATGAGTAGAATGAAAGGGGAAAGAGCAGACAGACAACTGCAGTTTGAGCTCGGCTAACTCATGGTCAACATCCAACAACACTAAATGTGAGTCCCCTGCTGTCTGTTTTCTAAATAATTGCATGTTTTTCATTAAAATAGAGCGGAACGTTACGACATTTCGGCTTAAGAAAAAATAAGACCTAGTATTATGAAAGATTATATTTATATTAAAAATGATCTTTTTTCTTATTTGAATAGCAAGCATTTGTCTGAAGTACGAACGACTCCAAGATCAAGATGAGCAATAATAATGAAATCATATTAGGAAAGGATATCATCAACAAAGAATTTCTCAGTCAAATTTTAGAATCCAACGAGAAAGATTGTCCGTCAATCAGTGAGTTTACGTCAGAAAGTGCATTGAACAAGGGAGAAAATTATCTATCTGTAATCTATCGTGTTAAAATTATACTCAATGATAAAACAGAAAGAAATTTAATAATTAAAACACTGCCTGAATCGGATACACTTCAAAAATTTCTTAACGAGAATGGAATGTTTCATCGGGAAATTGAAGTTTATGAAAAATGGCTGCCAACAATGCAAAAACTTTGTGAGGAACGGATTTGTGAAAAAGAAAACAAAATCATCCCAATGTGGCCAAGGTATGTTTAATTTTGAATTCCCTAAACACACAAAAATTTGAATATTGTTAAGATAGGGATTATAATATTATATAAGCTACAGTAGGTTGCCATAATATTAGGGACAGTCATAACTCACTATTTTATTGACTGATATGTTATCTATAAGACTGACAATAACTTTTCAACAGCTGAATGTCAACGCCAGAGGCATCATTTGGAGGGGTGCAGGGCTATTGCCCCTCTCTCCAAGGGCTCTACTTTTTTCAAATTTATATTATTCTAAATAAAATATAACTACGAGTATATAAACTGAAAAAATTAAACAATTAATTTAATTAAATATCTTTTGGCTTTATATGTAAGTAAATTTCCAAGAAAAAAAAGTTTTTGACATGAATCCAATACTTTCTCACCATATATACATATAGGTAAGAGAAAGTAAAATATTTGACTGAATTTCATTAAGAAGTTTTGTGTATTTTCCTACCTAAAAAAACATAGTGGGATATGAAACTCAAAAGATTATTTATAAAAAAGAAACAATTTTACTAATTATTTTTTGGTAATTTCAGGTCATTTAAATCCGAAAATAAAAATACCCTGACATTAGAAGACTTGGCCCCACAGAATTATAAAATGGCTAAGCGTCAAGAACAACTCGATCTGGATCACAGTTTGTTGGTCGTTCGAACTTTAGGAAGATTCCATGCCTATTCGCTTGCTTTGCTCAAGGAATATCCTGAATTGGGGAATATTTTAACTGAAACAATGTTTATTAAAAGAGATGAAGAGTCTAGGGAATCTTCAAGAAAACAATACGCAACTATAGCTAAAATTATTGGAAGTTGGAATGGTTACGAACGATTTGAGCCGATTATAAAAAATCTTTCAGACCAGGTGTTCGATAATATAAGAGAATCTCTAACTAAAGGGAAATGCAAAGTGCTAAATCATGGAGATTGTTGGATAAACAATATCCTATTTAAATACAATGAGAACAATAAACCTATTGACTTAAAATTTGTAGATTTTCAATGTTCCAGAATATCTTCTCCGGTATTTGATCTGAGCTACTTTCTAAATACTAGTATTCGACATGAAATTTTATTGAAACATCAAAAAGAGATTGTTGAAGAATATTACAAGTCATTCGAATCTAATTGTATTTTATTAGGATTCCCCGTGCCTTTGTCTTTGGAAGATATTTCGAAAGAATTAGAAGACATTTGGGTGTTTGGATTTATGGCCGGATCATACATTTTGTCCGCTGTAGTGGCTGACCCCTCAGAAGCTTGGGACATCTCTAAGCACGACCCAACTTCTGAATTAGCTCTTTATTTAATTCCAACGTTAAACGGAAAACGATTCGGTGAGGTCTATAGGAAAAAACTTCTCTATTTTGAAGATAAAGGATATTTCAAAAATTTAATCCATTCCAAGTAATTTTTTAAAGCCGTTTCATAGCCCAAAATTAACTCCGAATATATAACGCAACAATTTATTTCTAATTATTTTTAATAGGACTGAAGTTAATATAAAATAAAATATGTTTATTGGAAAAAAACTAAAGAACTAAGCATCTTTTAGATTAAATTTGTTTATTTTATGATTGTGTCAGAGAAAATTATCGTGTGCAATTTAAGATGAGAATTAGCCTATATATAATTATTTTTTCTGTTTATTATTAAATAATCTCCGTAGAGAAGATAATTTGCGCACAATCAGTTTATGAGTAGACATTTTGATTCCAGTGTGATGGAATCATCCTTAGTACAAGCTATGCTTGTTATGCAAATCGTCTATCAAATATGTTAATGAGCTTGTCAGGTAAACATAAATTTAAAATATATAAAATTTGTTCATCTTCTATTCGATCAAAATGTGCGACGATTTTAACTTGTACTGAGGATGACGGAGAGATAACTACAAATAAACTGTTAATGCACAAATCATCTCTCTCTCTCTCTCCTGGTCGAAAGTCGTTATGAAAATTAAGAATTTTTATCAATAATTCGGCTAACTGTGTGATCACCATCTATCCATGAATATTGTAACAATAAATTTAAGATCTATTTATTTTTTTATGAATATACTCCTTTTGTAAATGGAGCATTAAATCTGTCAAGAGAATTTGTACATATAAATAAATAAATTTTAATTGTGAAATAATTTTTGTTGATAATTAAAATATTGAAGGGGTAATAAAAGGAATTTTTTTAATTTTAATTATAAAAGTAGACAGACAGACCAACATTTTTTACAATCAGAGTTCCTTAAAACGTGTACTTCCATCAAAATCAGGTCATCATTTTGAAACGATCGCAATAATTTCTATTAACATAGAAAAGCAAGAGAAAGTATAAGTTTGCTTTCAAAAAAATTATTGAAATTCTAGGATCTATAATAGAATATCAAAATTTTATAAAATTAATTCCACCCCATTAAAATTGAATTCTACGATGAAATCCAACTACAATGCTATTGCAAAAATTTTTTTTTAAGCGGAACTTTTATTTGATGCCCTCACTTTTTTTCGTTCCTCTTTCAGCATATCGCGTTACAAGTCAAAGGCCGTAACGTTACAGGCCATGGCTTGTAACGTCACAAGCCGTGACGTCAAAAATAGGAAAGTTGAAAGTTAATATATATGACGAATTATAAAAAAATAATTGTCAGATTTAATTATTCAATTTTTAAATTGATAAAATATAATTTTTAAAATAATTTAAAATGATTCAATTGCTAAATAAATATTGTTCTCAGTTTTTAACATGCGTCTATTGATTTCCCATTACATTCCCATTTTCCAATTATTAAGTTAAGATTAAAAACGTGATTTTAATATAATTGAATAATTTTCAGCTAAACGCCTACGATCTGAAAAAAGTTTCACTTGCATCGTGGTTTCATAAAACCACACAATGATTTTTTTTCTAAACTCGGGCCACGGGAGGAGAATAATTTCGTTAATAAATATATATTTTTTTCAAAATTTATTCATAAGGAGAAAAATGAACATATAATTTTAAATTCAAGTATTACGTAACGCAATTTTTGAAGATTTTTGATCCCCCTCCCCCCATGTAACGCGCCGTAACATTTTTCTGAACCCCCTCTAGACGTTACGTAACGCTCAAGTGGCCATTTTTATCTAAAAGTCACAATTTTGTTGAGCAAAGTACCAGAAAGTCGCTAAAATACCAGTTACGTAACGCGTTGTTCAACCCCCCCTCCCCCTTGTAACGCATGGTAACGTTTTACGAGACCCCCCCTCCCTCCAAATTGCGTTACGTAATACTTGTACGCTCCCTTAGCAGACGGATGAATTAAATGTTTCAAGCTGTGAATTTTACTTAATCGCTCCTTTCAACATTCGATACCTATTATTATTAAATAATTAAATAAGTTTCATCATAGACATAGCAGTTTTAGGAGTATATTTTTATGCCAAATCATCATTATAATAAAATTTTTATCTGAAAACCTTTTCCAGAAAAAAATCCTGTCTCTCTCTCTCTCTCTTTCTATTATGAATAAAAATGATTTTTTTTTTAAATATATACTATCATTTATTGTCGAGATAAGTGACAAGATCTCCTTTAAACGCTCTGATAAGCCGATCAGAATGATTTGCCTCTTCTTACAAAACTGATGCAAGTTTTCCATTTAAAATATTGATAATAATTTTAATGGTGTTTAATTTGTTGCAGTGTTACAGATATTTGACTTTTTTATCCCTTTCTATAACTTGGGGTATGTTGACATTTAAACAATATAGATTATACTGTATAAGTAAGCAAGCTAAATATTTATATAATCTTTTTTTTTATTCTTGTTAACAGTTTTCCTATTTTGAAACAAGATGAGCGATAAAGACAAAAGTACACCAGAAGGAAATAGCATCACTAAAGAACTTCTTAGTGAAATTTTAAAATCGACTGAAGAAAAAACTGCCCCTATTGAAAGTTTTTCGAAAACGACATTAGAGAAAGGAGAAAATTATCTCTCAATTGTATATCGGGTGAAAATACTACTAACCGATAAATCAGAAAGACATTTGATCATTAAAACATTACCGCAAGGGGCTACAGCGCTTCAGCATTTTTTCAACGAAAGTAAAGTGTTCCATCGTGAAATTGATATCTATGAAAACTGGCTCTCAAAAATCGAAGATTTTTGTCAAAAACGAATTAATGGTAAAGAAATCGAAATCACCCCAATGTGGCCAAGGTAGGTTTATTTTTTGTCTTAAAATAATATAAAAAGATTATATCTTATTACAGATCAAATCTAAGTTTTTTATTTCTCTCTTAAATTTCAGAAAATTCAAAACGGAAAATAAGAATATTCTTGTATTAGAAAACTTGACACCTCAAAATTTTAAAAACGCTTCACGTAAAGAGCAACTTGATCTCGACCATAGTTTGTTGGTCGTTCGAAATTTAGGACGATTCCATGCCCTTTCGCTTGTTTTGCTCAAGGAATATCCTGATTTAGGAGAGATTTTAGGTGAAGTAGTTTTTAATGATGAGGAATCGAAGAAAAATTCAAAAAAAAATTATTTAACTATCGCTAAAATTGTTGGTAGTTGGAAAGGATATGAACGATTTGATCCGATTATAAGAAAAATGGCAGAACAAAATTTTGATAATATAAAAGAAACGGCAAAAAACGGAAAATGTGAAGTGTTAAATCATGGAGATTGTTGGACCAATAATATCCTTTTTAAATACGATGAGAACAATAAACCAATTGAATTGAAATTTGTGGATTTCCAAATTTCCAGAATAACCTCGCCGGCATTTGATTTACTTTATTTTTTCAATACAAGTATCAGGCATGAAATTTTATTGAAACATCAAAAAGAGATTGTTGAAGAATATTACAAGTCTTTTGAATCAAATTGTAATTTATTGGGAATTCCTGTTCCTTTGACTTTAGAAGATATTTGGAAAGAATTAGATGAGAAATGGGCGTTTGGCTTTATGGTCGGTTCTTTTGTGCTTTCCGCGGTTGTGGCTGACCCATCGGAAGCCTGGGACATGACCAAGTACGACCCAAATTCAGAATTCGCTGAGCAGATAATACCAGCTCTAAACGGAAAGCGATACGGTGAAATATTTAGAAAAAAACTTCTTTATTTTGAAGAAAAAGGATATTTTAGTAGCTAATTTATTATATTTTACTAGAATTTTGGATGTCTAGATTCAGGAAATTTCTTAATGAAAGTTGAAACGTTTCCGACAAAATTTCAGTAAGAGTCAGAATTTTTACTTAAGATGGGTAAATGTTAGAAACTTTCATAGAAAATTGAAAATCTTGGGGAACTTGCTGAAACATTCACTGTTTATAATTCCATCATGTCATATTTAACTAGAGATCAGGGCTGTATTTCTAAATAGGCAAAAAAGGCTGTAGTCTAGAAGGGCAACAAAGTCAGAGGCGGTGGATTGGCAATTTATTCAAAAGTTAAAATGAAGTATTTCAGACGTTTATAATATTTCCCGTACGAAAGAATAATAAAAATGATGAAAACACCAATGAACTCTATTTAACCTTTTATGTATTAAGCAAATATGAACTATAGAAGGAATGGCAAATGGACTTTAGCCTAGAAGCAGCACTCTCTTAAATCCAGCCCTGCTAGAGATGGTATACGAGTATTAGAAATCATTTCTAGTTAAAAATCGAATGCCAAAGAAAGTTGTCTACTTGTAAGCTTTTTTTATAGGCCTATGGTTTATATTATGTAAAAAATTCATTAAATAAATGTATTACTAAATAATTGTCAATATTATTTATGAAATAACAAACAGCTTCCTAATCGGTTCAATATTTATGAGGGAACTTTTCATTTTTTGTAATCATCTTTTTGATAGTTCTTCCTCCAATTTGACTACGAACACTAAAGAGGAAAATACTCTATTATCAAATTTTTCCAATTTTTTTTTTTATCGACATACTTTATGAAATTATTACCCATGTTTTGAATGAAAATAACGAGAGAAGAAGATTGAAATTCTATCTGATCTGAAGTAAATTAGAACATACGATATTAATAAGCTTAGTTGTATAAAACTAAAATTTTTACCAGCACACACCTAATCAATGAAAGAAGAAATAAGCAATATCATTTTGAGATTTTTTGTGGCCTTTGGGCAGCTAGCGCTCTTATATAAACAAGTTCCAATTTTTCCGAGAATTCCAGAATTGTTAGATGATTATTTCGATTATACAATATTTATAATTTATCAAATTATCCGCTTTAGAAACATAGAGGCGTTTGTGGGAAAAGGTAGGCCTATAGTACGAGTATAATAAAAAATTGTTTTCTATACCGGTACTTAATTCCCCCCTCCCCCACCCCTGACTCAATCAATTCTGACGATGGCGAAATTACAGTTTTTATCATAAATTAGTTAATTAATACCCATTATGCAACAGTTTCAAATTTATTCCATACAGTAATTATGTAAAAAATATTCTTAAAACTTTTTAAATATTTAAAACAAATTTGAATTTTAAAAATCAATAGACTAAAAATTTTTTTTTTTCTTCACATTCACACACACATACACATAGTCTTTTCGGCAACTTAGGCCATTTAAGACTGGGATCCGAACCCTCGACCCTTGGTATACAAGGCAGGCGCGCTACCAACTACACCAAGCCCGAGGGCCAAGCTAAAAAATTATAGATATTCTACCTTTGCGGTCTGTTAGAGAAAGTAGGTACGATTGGTTTCATCTCAAAAATTCTATGTCGAGATTTTGATGGATATACACGTTTTGAGGTCCCTTGAGTGCAAAAAAGTGGTTTTAGCAACATGATCTGTCTGTTGTTGGGGAATAAAATATTTCAAGAACGAAAAGAGCTAGGAGGTTGAAATTTTATAATTAAGTTACGTCTTCTTGGGACGTGACAAGAAGCTTTTGAACAAAATCGGCCAAAAAGTACTAGTGCTTTATTAATGCACCTTTTCAGTTCTTTCTTTCTTTCTTTTGTTTCTCAAAATTCTCTCCAAAAGTTTTGATTAAAATTCAAAAATTAATTATTTTTTAGATGCTCTTGAAAATGTATATTCCCATTTTGCCATTGAAATCTTCTGAAGACTACTTTAGGGCATGCGCACAAGGGTGACTTTTGTCACGCAACAGTTTTGTCACTAGCAGTATGAGCCATCATAGC
>JAKCPI010021261.1:0-69225 GCA_023213315.1 Euborellia annulipes
AAGAATTAGATGAGAAATGGGCGTTTGGCTTTATGGTCGGTTCTTTTGTGCTTTCCGCGGTTGTGGCTGACCCATCGGAAGCCTGGGACATGACCAAGTACGACCCAAATTCCAGAATTCGCTGAGCAGATAATACCAGCTCTAAACGGAAAGAGATACGGTGAAATATTTAGAAAAAAACTTCTTTATTTTGAAGAAAAAGGATATTTTAGTAGCTAATTTATTATATTTTACTAGAATTTTGGATGTCTAGATTCAGGAAATTTCTTAATGAAAGTTGAAACGTTTCCGACAAAATTTCAGTAAGAGTCAGGAATTTTTACTTAAGATGGGTAAATGTTAGAAACCTTCATAGAAAATTGAAAATCTTGAACTTCTGAAACATTCACTGTTTATAATTCCATCATGTCATATTTAACTAGAGATCAGGGCTGTATTTCTAAATAGGCAAAAAAGGCTGTAGTCTAGAAGGGCAACAAAGTCAGAGGCGGTGGATTGGCAATTTATTCAAAAGTTAAAATGAAGTATTTCAGACGTTTATAATATTTCCCATACGAAAGAATAATAAAAATGATGAAAACACCAATGAACTCTATTTAACCTTTTATGTATTAAGCAAATATGAACTATAGAAGGAATGGCAAATGGACTTTAGCCTAGAAGCAGCACTCTCTTAAATCCAGCCCTGCTAGAGATGGTATACGAGTATTAGAAATCATTTCTAGTTAAAAATCGAATGCCAAAGAAAGTTGTCTACTTGTAAGCTTTTTTTATAGGCCTATGGTTTATATTATGTAAAAAATTCATTAAATAAATGTATTACTAAATAATTGTCAATATTATTTATGAAATAACAAACAGCTTCCTAATCGGTTCAATATTTATGAGGGAACTTTTCATTTTTTGTAATCATCTTTTTGATAGTTCTTCCTCCAATTTGACTACGAACACTAAAGAGGAAAATACTCTATTATCAAATTTTTCCAATTTTTTTTTTTTATCGACATACTTTATGAAATTATTACCCATGTTTTGAATGAAAATAACGAGAGAAGAAGATTGAAATTCTATCTGATCTGAAGTAAATTAGAACATACGATATTAATAAGCTTAGTTGTATAAAACTGAAATTTTTACCAGCACATACCTAATCAATGAAAGAAAAGAAATAAGCAATATCATTTTGAGATTTTTTGTGGCCTTTGGGCAGCTAGCGCTCTTATATAAACAAGTTCCAATTTTTCCGAGAATTCCAGAATTGTTAGATGATTATTTCGATTATACAATATTTATAATTTATCAAATTATTCGCTTTAGAAACATAGAGGCGTTTTGTGGGAAAAGGTAGGCCTATAGTACGAGTATAATAAAAAATTGTTTTCTATACCGGTACTTAATTCCCCCCTCCCCCACCCCAGGAATCAATCAATTCTGACGATGGCGAAATTACAGTTTTTATCATAAATTAGTTAATTAATACCCATTATGCAACAGTTTCAAATTTATTCCATACAGTAATTATGTAAAAAATATTCTTAAAACTTTTTAAATATTTAAAACAAATTTGAATTTTAAAAATCAATAGACTAAAAATTTTTTTTTTCTTCACTTTCACACACACATACACACAGTCTTTTCGGCAACTTAGGCCATTTAAGACTGGGATCTGAACCCTCGACCCTTGGTATACAAGGCAGGCGCGCTACCAACTACACCAAGCCCGAGGACTAGACTAAAAAATTAAAATATTCTACCTTCGCGGTCTGTTAAGGAAAGTAGGGGATTAGTTTCATGTCAAAAATTCGATGTCGAGATTTTGATGGATATACAGGTTTTGAGGTCCCCTGACTGCAAAAAAGTGGTTTTAGCAACATGATCTGTCTGTCTGTCTGGGAATAAAATATTTTAAGAACGAAAAGAGCTAGGAGGTTGAAATTATATATTTAAGTTACGTCTTCTTGGGACGTGACAAGAAGCTTTTGAACAAAATCGGCCAAAAAGTACTAGTGCTTTATTAATGCACCTTTTCAGTTCTTTCTTTCTTTCTTTTGTTTCTCAAAATTCTCTCCAAAAGTTTTGATTAAAATTCAAAAATTAATTATTTTTTAGATGCTCTTGAAAATGTATATTCCCATTTTGCCATTGAAATCTTCTGAAGACTACTTTAGGGCATGCGCACAAGGGTGACTTTTGTCACGCAACAGTTTTGTCAGTAGCAGTATGAGCCATCATAGCATAGGTTTCAATGGGAGTAGCGCACACTAAGTGACGTGACTTTTTTGTCACTAGTGCAAGCAAACTGTCCCGCTCACATACGCACACGAGTGAAAAAATATAAATATTTTTCTATTTATAAATGTTACATCTTGAAATTCAGATGTAACTGCCTCGACACAAAAAATATGCTGTGACAAGCACAGATTACCGAAGAGAAAGTTGTGTGCAACCAGTCACACTAGATTTTTTCAAGTCAAAAATTTCTTTGATTTAAAATAAGAAAAAAATTTACAAAATCACATGAGGTCGAGGTAGAAGGAATGAGGTAAGATAAGAGCGGGAGTTAATAAAAATCCACATATGGATGCCATCTGTTGGTTCTCTTGAAAATCAAGTTTTGACAGTAACTCTTAGTTTGTGTTAGGTTAGCACATGTGATAGAACAACAGGCGCCGAGAAAAGTAAAAATTAATATTTATTAAGGTAAGAGTAATAAATTCTCCATAAATTCTCTATTACCAGACGCAATACGATCCTAATCGGTTTCATCAAAGTCGTAAACACTCCTTGTTAGTTTAAAACTTTTTCTAATTAGATATAAAGGCCGTTTCAATTTGTTGAGTAATTGTCTTCAATTTGAATTGACTCGTATAAGATAGCAAATTGTAAGCAATAATATAGAATTGGGGGGTTTATAATTGGAATTTGAGGGCATCCCTTCTTCGTTATAAATAATATACACACTAGGGTTGCGCAAATAATCGATTAATCGATTATTCATCGATTACTTACTTACAAAATATCGATTAATCGATTATTTTAAAAAAATATCGATTAATCGATTATTTAAAAAATATCGATTAATCGATTATTTAAAAAATATCGATTAATCGATTATTAAAAAAATATCGATTAATCTATTATTAAAAAAATCGATTAATCGGTTATTTACGGGAAATGCGTTTGAAAAGATGAGATGAGTCTCCTAGGCTAATAAAAAAGGGCCAAATGATTTTCACGAGAGAGAAAAAATGAAAATTTTACAAAAATTTTCGTTTACTTATAAAAAATCTCTAAAAAAATATTTATATTTTGTTACCATGGCAACCATTTCTCCTATCTTTTCTATAAAGTACAAGAGTAAAGTGGTCTTTATAAGATTTCAATGGAAAAATGAGAATATACATTTTATAGAGCATCTAAAAAATAGGCTAATTGATTTTTGAATTTTAATCAAAATCAAAAAAAAGCTGAAAAAGTACATCAGTAAAGTACTAGTACTCTTTGGCCGATTTTGTTCAAAAGCTTCGTGTTACATCCCAAGTGGCTACCTAACTTAAATATAAAATTTCAATCTCCTAGCTCTTTTCGTTCTTGAGATATTTTGTTCACACACACAGACAAACGGTCCATGTCGCGAAAACCACTCTTTTGGATTCAGGGGACCTCAAAACGTGTATATCCATCAAAATCTCGTCAAATTTTTGACATGAATCGAATACTTTCTATCTCTAACATATATAGAGGTAAGAAAATGTAAAAAAGGTCAAATGATTTTTACGAGAGGAAAAAAATGAAAATTTTACAAAAAAATTTAAAAAAAAAGGCCCAATGATTTTCACGAGAGGAAAAAATATTTTTTTTTCCATTTTTTCCATAATCGAACTCCTCTAATACACACAAGCAAAAAAATCTGGTGGAAGTGACCGCACAGCACACAACCATCTTCAATAATGGGAAATTTGTGTGCTGTGCTGTCACACCAGATTTTTCTCTCGTGGTTTTTAATTCAGAGAATATCTTTTAAATGTGGTCTCAAAAAGCTTGATGAAATATTACTTGGTAATAAATTATTTAATTTTATAATTACCTAATCTACTATTAGTGCACTCACCAATAAGGGAAAAACCTTAGGTGTACGCAAAATATCTGTTATAAAAGATGATTGTAGCTTACCTGAAACAAAAGAGAAAAAAAATAATTAGTAAAAATATTATTTAATCAACCGTTTTATAAATTAAAGAAAAAGTGGTAAAATTTTAAAGTTTAATTCAACTTTTTTTTTCTAAGCCTTATTGCTTTTGATTATTTACTAAAAGAATATCAAATCATATTTCTGACAACGTGACTGTATAATATAATTAAGTCTATATATTAATATTAATTACTAGTTAGATAATTTGTTCTTTAGCCAAATAAAGATCATCATTAAAATGTTTGAAAAGAGGATTCCTTTATTTTAAACAAAAACATCATTCAATATTTATTTGATCCTTGAACTTTCCACTAATATAAATAATTATCGCTTTCATTCAGTAGTTAGACCAGCTGGGTGGTAAAAGATTAAAAACCCGATATGGATGTCCAACTAAACGCTCTTAATTTTAAATGACTCGAATAAAAAAAATCTCAAGTGACTGATCACACCTCAAGTCATAGGTAATCAAGAGATGTGTGCTAGTCACCAGATATTTTGTGTCACTATACATCTAGTTCCCGATTATACATCAGAACTATAGAAATAAAATTTATAAACAAATATAGGAAAAATATTTATTATATTTTGTTACCATTGCAACCATTTTCCCATGAAGTACAAGAGTAAAGTGGTCTTCAAACAGTTTTGAGATCAAAATGAGAATATAGATTTTAAAAAATAATTGATTTTTGAATTTTAATCAAAATCGTTAGAGCGAATTTTGAGAGAATCGAAAAAAACTAAAAAAGTCATCAGTAAAGTACTAGTACTTTTTGGCCGATTTTATTTAAAAGCTTATTTTCGCGCCCTAGTCGGGTACATAACTTAAATATCAAATTTCAACCTCGTAGCTCTTTTAGTTTCTGAGATATTTTGTTCACAGACAGACAAACACACACACAGACAGAGCAAGATGCGAAAACCACTTTTACTTTCTCTTACCTATGTATATATGTGTGGATTCATGTCAAAAATTCGATGTCGAGATTTTGATGGATATACACGTTTTGAGGTCCCCTGAATCAAAAAAAGTGGTTTTCGCGACATGGTCTGTCTGTGGGTGTGTGTGTGTTTAATTTTAAGCATGAAGGAATTGAGCTACGAGGTTGAAATTTTATATTTAAGTTAAACACCCTCCGGGAGTCTGAAAATAAGCTTTTAATCAAAATCGGCCAAAAAGTACTAGTACTTTACTGATGTACATTTTCAGTTTTTTTCGATTTTCTCAAAATTCTCTCTAACGATTTTGATTAAAATTCAAAAATCAATTATTTTTTAAATGCTCTTTCAAATGTATATTCTCATTTTGCTCTCAAAATTGTTTGAAGCACACTTTACTCTTGTACTTCATAGGGAAAGTTAGGAGAAATGGTTGCCAAGGTAACAAAATATAAATATTTTTCTGTTTATAAATTTTACATCTTGAATTCTAATATATTGGCGGAAACTAAATATATGTCGACACGAAAAATCTGGTGTGACAAGCTCAGAACATCACTTTCGATTACCGAAGGTAAGAGAAAGTTGTGTGCTGTGCGCCAGTCACTCCAGATATTTTTGAATTCAGGAGACCTCAAAACGTGTATTTCCATCAAAATCTCGATATCGAATTTTTAACTTGAATGCAATACTTTATATATTAACATAATAGGTAAGAGAAAGTAATAAGTATCATGATTATTTTAAATAAATTTTTATGAACTGTGCATAAAAGTTGCAATCAAAGGTGACATGAATTTTAATCAAAATAGATAAAGATTTTGGTTAATCTTTACTATAAAGTTCGCTCCCACCAGAGAGCGCTGGCTTACATCTGACTAGTTCTTTTTTGAAATTAGCCTTCGTTCATGATTCTTTCGTTCTTTTCTTTAAGATGCATGTTTTTTTTTTTTTTTTAATATTCTTGATGAACATTTTTTGGCGTGATCCTATAATACGGTAAGTAAATTATTGGTAAGTTTTTCAGGGAGAATTCACCCTCCCTTCCCTTTATTAGCTAAAAGAGGTGTCGGTAAGCCAATTTGATCGAGATATATATGCCAAAATAAGGAAAATTTTGAAGAAATACGAGGACCACATTAACCATTAAAAATATATATTTTTACTTACTTTTTTGGGTTTATTTAGGCATGCTATTTGTTTTGTCACTAAGGCCGAGAATTCCCTAGTTTTTTTAAATTTTCTTTAATCGAAGGAAACCGAACGAACCGAAGGACCGAAAAATTAGGTCGTGTCCCCTGAAGTTGTTTTGTCACTAGTACTGACTTCGGTTCGGTTTTGTTCAGTCGGCTCGTCTCAGTTCGGTTCGAAACCATCCAGTTAGAAGCTATTCGGTAGCCCCTTAAAAATAAATTTTCGACCCTTCGCCCGAAAATTTTTTCTTAAGCTACCGAATTGCTTCTAACTGGATGGTTTCGAACCGAACTGAGCCGAGCCGAACCAAACCGAACCGAACCGAAGCCGAGAATTCCCAGTTGTTTTGAATTTTTTCTAAAAATAAAATAACCGAACTTAAAACGAAGGTCCGAGCGCCTCCGGCCTCTCGGACAAGGGATCCCTGCAAGTTCATTAAAATATTCTGGATGATCATTTTTAAATCTAAAACAGAACCGACCAATTAACCGAAGGTCTCGAGCCTCCGGCGCTCTCAAAGGGATCCCCTACAAGTTTTTTAAAATATTATTGCTACCAAATCACTTTATTATCTAAAGGAAAACCTAACTGCACCGGACCGAAACAATTAATTCAGGACCCCTGCAAGTTGTTTAAAAATAAGTAGATCCTTACCTTAAGACACCTCCTCGGCGTGATCCTTCTCTGATGGCGGGTATAAACAATTTTTTTTCAAGGCATATTGTGTTGAATATTTTTATGTTTATTTTTTTTGTTTTTTGTTTATTTTTGTCTCAGGAATATGTTATATGTTGAATATTATCATGACGATTTTTTAAAATTAAATTTAAAGAACGAATCAAAAGTGGGGAGAACGAAAGAATCGTGAAAAGCCCGCCAGCGCTCTCTGGTGGGAGCGAACTTTATAGTAAAGATTAGCCAAGATTTTTTCTCTAAATCTTTAATAGATTAACCGATTTACTTGCAATTTAAATGTGATTCGATTATTCTATCTTTTCTTGCTTTTTATCCTATTTCCGTAATTCGAGGTCTGCATAACAATATGAGTAAAGTCCCACACCGGATATTTTCTTTGATAGCGATTTTCAGAAATATCGTTTTACGAGATAACATAAGAAGGAACTTGAAGTTTGAATGTTTTTTTAAAGGCATTAGTCCCTTTATTGCACAAATTATAAATTGCGCAATTAATCGAAATTTCATATAATAGTGTATATATAAAAGAGAAGTTGTATGAAGGTGATCATTTTAGAGACCAGATAAGTGCTGAGAGGATCGATTTTAGTGATAAACAGACCAAACCTACCATTTGATTGATTTTTCATCGTACAAGCCAAGTAAGTTATTTTATTCATTTTTTTTTCTTAAAATATTAGTAAAGTAGAAATAGCGTATTCTCGCTCATTGTTTGGAAATTTTTCAATTGCTCGCTTTTGGAAAAATTTTAAAGTTTTAAATTTCTTTCTCCGACTTAAAGTTTTAAATTTCCCTCTCTAACTCCACTTCCTGTAAGTCTGGCCAATCAGCGAAAGATTAGGTACAGTGAGTGCCACAATTAAGTCCCCACCTGATAGCTAGAGGAATAAGTATATGATATAGTATTTTACCTTTTCAAGTTTAAAATTATTTCACCATATACTTAAGGCTCTAGCTATCAAGTGGGGACTTAATAGTGGCGCCCACTGTACATACACACAGGGACAGGAAGTCGGTGGCGAGCGCTTTATACTGTATATATAGTTCCGGTAATGATGATATATATTTATTTGTAATATAAAATATATTAAGTATTTAAACATTTTATTAAATACAACACACACACAAATATTGTTTTCAATATTTTTATAAAAGAATATTCTATCCAGAAATTGCACGTTTGACTTTGTCGTGTACGAAGTTAAAAATTCCACCTTGAAATTTTGATAAAACTTTAAAATACTGTAATTAATTGTGGAATTATGTCTATGTATTGATCGATTAAATTTTGTATCTGTTTTTCACACTTGTATAATTTTGGAATAAAACTTAAAGTGCGCGTCTCGGGGTGCTAATTTTGGGAGATTCCAGCGGCCACAATTTTGAAGCTATCGACCTCAAATTTTTTTTTAATTAAAGCCATTTAAAATATCTACAACTTATAGAAGCCCTTTTTTTTGATTTTCGAAAAAATAAATTTTATTTTTTAGATTAATCGCATTAAATAAAAGATATTTTTAAAAAATTCGCTCTATATCTTATAGATAATTAAATTAGTAATCATTGTGTTAAAAAATAATTAATTTTTTACCGTTAAAATAATTAGCTGGAATCTTTCAAATGAAATGGAATAAATCCCTTGTATTCCTATGGGAAAAACTAACGCCATCTTTTGCCGCCTAAAGTAACTCGGTACTGAATCGTGTTCTAACGGTTTTTCGAGACGCGCACCTTAATAAGTTTTTTTTTTTTTAATTTGTAATTTTTTATCATATTTTGATAAATAAGTTTTAATTCGTTTTTTTGAAAACTTATTTTCCTTAAAACATAGTTACAAGAAAAACGATTATTTTTCAAAGCTTATGTTAATATTCGCTTTGTGATAATATATACCCTATATTTCATTTATTGGTAATTAGTACCTACTTTTTTTTATCTTATAACCTATTAATTTATTAAACTAAATAATGACTTGAAATATTATATATTTGATTTGTTCATTATATAAGAACAAAAACTTTTTGTAGATAAAATAAAGAGAGATTCAAAAGGAGATTACAATTATTATTTATTGTTTTTACTATTATCGAATGACTTGACAATTCCCTAAAACTCTATCTCATTGCTTCTGAAACTTGCATAATTTCAAGTAATGATTGGCGGTGAAGGACATTTGTTTTAAGTCCCCTCCTCAACTAAATAAATTATCTGAGTGGGGGAGAGATACATGTATGGAGTGAGAGAGATATATAAACGGATTCTGCTGTTGATAACTTTTCAGCTGCGATTTAGGCGTCTCTGGCCGAGTTTTAAAGCAAAGAATTATTTGGAGATTTTATTAAAGTTCAAGGATTTTACTTGATTATTGTTTTTGGATTGTTTTTTATTTTTTTTTATTGAAGGTTAGTAAATTTTGTAATTTGCAATTTAAATGTTTGTTTCTTAAAAGTCGATGCTCATTGTTCGTTTGAATGTTTTGTCCAAAAAGTCTTTCGAATTATGAAGTTTTTTTTTTTGAGACGTCAATTTTTTTGAAGCAAATTTTTACCTAAAGGCTTATGACGTACAGTGAGGGACAATATTAAGTCCCACCCATGAGTTTTCTACTTGTGATTATTTCATTGTTTTTATAAAAGAAAATAAAAATATTTATTGGAAATTTTCTAGGTTTCAACCATGAAAGTTTCCTTTAAAAAATATATAATATTTTTCTAAAAACAATGAAATAATCACAAGTAGAAAACGCATGGATGGGACTTAATATTGTCCCTCACTGTACAGTCAGTTCCAATATTAACCGTCACCTCTAGAGAATAGAGCCGTGAAGTTAGATAACCAGAGTGCTTAGAAAATAAAATTTTAAATATTGCAGTGGAAATACTATTTTTTGAGAGACAACAATTACGCCAGCTAAGCGCTCTGGTTGTCTAACTTCACGGCTCTATTCTCTAGAGGTGGCGGTTAATATTGAAACTGACTGTACAGTGAGCGCCCCACCTGGGAGCTTTAAGTATATGGAATAAATTGAAATAATTTCAATGACCGAAAAGGTAAAATAAAATCATCTGTAGATTTTTGTATTAATTTTTCGGTTATTAAAATTAATTCACTATATAGGCCTATCATATACTAAACCAGAGTTTCCCAATCTTTTGAAGTTCACGGCACCCCAACGACGCGTTAGGAATAACATTAAAGACTAGGGGCACCTTCTTTGAATTAAAAAAAAAAAAAACAATTAAGTTTAATATGTAAAACGTACACCATAACATAATAAACAGTCACTGAGTAAAAATATATCAATAATTTTGTTAGTTTACGTATAGGGTAATTTTTTTTTTTATTTATCTCGTGGCACCCCTTAGCCAATCACGCGGCCCCCTTGGGTGCCGGGGCACACCGGTTGGGAACTACTGTACTTAAACCATACACTCAAGGCTCTATCTCCCAGGTGGGGACTTAATTGTGGCGCTCACTGTACATATCAAATTTTTCTTAATAAAAAATTTTAAAAAATTCTCATTCCTTCTGTCTAAATTCTCAACCAATAATATATATTTTAACAGTTAAAAGTCTGTTCTTTCTTCTGTGTCTCTTTGCAAGTAACAATTAGAATTTAAATAAGTATTTTTGATATTTTCTTGAATGATTTAAAATACATTTTCAAGTTGATGTCTTTTTGAAACTTATGTTTTTATGTTATTCTGGGTAATTCATGTCTTAAAAAAAAATTTAAATAAGTTAGATAATTTTTACAAAAAAAAATAACGAGAGACTTAAGGACGAAAAATTCGAAACTTTTGCGCTTTCTTTAGTGCTTTTTTAAATATAAAAATTTTTGCTAATTATTAAATACTCCTATAATTAATTTGCATGATATAGAATTGAATATTTATATAAGAATGAAAGGGAAACAGTGGAGGATTTTGGAAATCACTTAATTAAGTGGGATCGCGTGTAAAATGAAGGCTAAATATAATATAGTAGAACTAGCCAGTATAATAGAAAATACTATTAATTATATTTGATTCTCAAATAGTTGCGAATAGTTTTATATCATTTTTTTAAGCAATTTTATTAGAGACTTTTTTGTTCGTGAAGTTAACAGACCCGAAACATTATAGGAATTCGCCACTGCGTTTTATTCTTTTATTTACAAAGAGAATAGGATAAAGCTAAATTAACATTTTCCTGTTTGTAACAGGTTTTTAGAATTTTTTTCCTTGTTAAAAAAATGTTGATCGTTTTATTGTTTAAAACTAGAATGAATTTGGAAAGTTTGAGAATCGTATATTATAGGGCTCAAAGAAGATAAGGGTGATAACGAATTGAGTCACAAAAATAACTAGCAATAGTAGAACAAACTGTCTGGTGAAGATAAGAGGATCAAATTTTGGGATTATCTGTAGACTCAGAAGGGATAAAATTTTGTTTATCTTTTTTAATTCCTAAGTAAATCTTATTTTTTGCATGCATTTAAAAAAGCATTAATTAAACAAGAATTTTCATTCTTTTTCTTTTTATACCAAAAAATGTTTCTAACACGAGCTATATTTTGTAAATTATTAGCAAGGCCCCTTTTCCCCAAAATCAAAAAAATTAAATTAAAAAAAATAAGTTAAGAGAGAAGTAAATTGTTTTATTTGATATTTCTTATTTTGCTCAATAGAAAAAAGTTTTGCTACTTAAAATGTTTGGAGGGAGGTATTGCTCAGACTTTTGCCCCCCCCCCCCCCACCCTCCTATTCGAAATCTTTGCTACTCTGCTGATTATTATAGACACATAAAATGTATATTTTGGTTTTTGAATAAAGGCTTTTTTAAAAAAATTTCGTCATCTAAGAGACAATGGAACTAAAATAATACCAATCTATATGTAGATCTACAGTATTAATAGTTAAAATATAAAATTACTACTCCAGAAAAATATTTAAATGTTATGTGAGAATCAGATGGGAAGTCTATTAGCTAGAATATGTAGAAAATGCGGAAAAAAAAATAGAAAAAATCGATCATTTTTAATGACTTTTGTAATTTAAGGGATAAAATTCTCCCCAAATCCCCCGTTGGATGCTCATGTTTTTGAACTTTTCACCTCTCTAGACCTTCTAAAGAAATAATAAGGCTAAAATATTCTTTTTCATGCCTCCAAAATTAATTCATGGCTCTAAGATTAACGAAAAGGGGTGGAAATAAGTAGGAGGCTTCCTCCCCCCCCCCCCCCCCCGAAAACGGTACATGGTAGGGAAGATTATGTTTGGATTCAGGAAGTCATTTTAATTAAGAATCTGAAGGAATTATCTCGGAGCTTTTTTTCTTGCCGAGTAGTGTTATTATTAACCAAAAAAAAAAAAAAATAATTTGACTCGAAAATTCCTCCCCACTCCCGATTATTTTGCATAATAAATCAATTTTCTTTATTAACTTCTTGAAAAGTTTTTGGTGGTTCTACTAATCATCTTGTGCTGCTCCTATCATAAATAGTATAAAAATAAAATAGATTCTTCAAAAATCTAAAAAATTAACATGGAAAAAAACTAATCAATTTGGTTTGCTCAAACGCCTAATTTTGTGTTTTGTCTGTTTAAGATGTTTAAGATGGTTAAGATGATGTATCCCCTCCTATTATACAGTACTTTAGTTGGATGATTTTATAGTTGGCAGTAGCCAGAAATTTTTTTTCTGAGGAGTTCGGATTCCCCAAGATGTAATTCCCCCTCCCTCAAATGAATAAATTTTAAAGAATTTAAAATATTTTTTTTATAATTATTAACACCATGTTTATATATTTCTTTTTATTTAAAATTTTTTAAGATTTCGGGGGATCCCCTCCCCAATAATCGGATATTTCTATTCAATTCTAATTTATTTTTAATACACAAGGAATAATTTTGTTTGGCTTAAAAAAAGTTGAAAATTTTAAAGTGTTTAAGAGATTGATTTCATTTAATCATTTTAGATTTAAGGTAAAAGACCTATGATCTGTTTCTTAGTTTTTTTAAATAATTTAAAGAGATATATGTCTCCTATCAAGCGGGACATACTTTATATTATCTTATATCGAAATCAATGATAAGACTGAAGGTCAAAACTAATCTCGACGAAAAAAAGAGGAAATTTGTCTCCTTTTTTGCACGTGATTGCAGAGTTAATTTAAATGTTACATTCAATAAATTAAAACTAATCAGTTTTCAATTAGACTGAAACCAGTTTACTATTGCAAAGAAAATAAGAATTTTGATAATTATACAAAAAATAATTCTGTGTCCCATAAAAAAATTAAACACATTCGTGTTGAAATCAAGATTTTTTTTTATTCGGTTTGTGTGAAGATAGAAATTAAAGTGACCAAGACGGGAATCCCGAGAGCAATCAGGTGATTAAAATCAAAAAATTTTGACGTTCATTTTCAGAGCTAACAAAATCGTTATATAAATATAAACGTCATAATTACACAAACTAATTGGCATCATTATAAAAATAAATAAAAAAAGAAAGAATTTCGCAAAAATATATAGTACTTAAAGTATTTTAATGTATAATTCGTACTCTTTCCTGATTAAAAATTGATAAACATTACAAGCTTTTTATAAATATTGTTAAAAAATTAAAAGCATTTTTGACAAAGAGAAAATAAGTTTTTTTGAGATAATGTCTTTAAATATTTCTAAGATTTTGCTAAATATCAACAATAAGAATAATTATTTACTCTCTACATCCAAAATTTATATATCAATGGCATAGTTTAAAAAAATATTGTTCGTGAAAGAGCAGGAAGAAAAAAATTAAACGATCAGAAGACAAATTTTAAAGAATATACTCTTCAAGATAAAGAAAAAAACGCGAAGAAACCTATCTACTGTATAATAATTAATTAACAATAAAGACCCAAGGATTTAAGGATTAAAGAAATACTAACATCTCTAGATTTAAGAAAAAAAAAATTACTGAATTTTCTCTTTGTTAACAGCATTTACAGAAGATGTCATCGATTTCGAGAGATGAAGAAATAACCAAAGAGGTTCTGAACAAGATTCTGGCAGATAATGAGCCAAGTCCTGTTTCTGTTGAGAAATTCTCGTGCAAAAGAGCATTTGGAAAAGGCGAGAATTATTTATCAATAATATTCAGAATTGAAATGACCCTTTCAAATGGGAAGCAATATAATTGGATAATTAAATCATTGCCAGATGATGAACTTGTTTGTAAATGGGTTGAAGAAAGTCTAACATTTAAAAGAGAACTTGAATTCTATAACAAATGGCTTGCAGAAATGTTACAGCTCTGTCAACAACGGATAAAATCAAACGGAACACAAATTAAGCCAATTTGGCCAAAGTACGTTTTTATGAATTATTTTGCTCTCAGACAGGACTGTAGATTTAACAATAGATAAGAAGGGGAGGCCTTATTCAGTTCGTTTAAAGAAACAAAATATATTTTTCTTCCTCATACCATGGGTTTAGTCCGCTGTGCTGCAGGTCTTCTTCAATGAGAAGAGTGTCTGGAAATTTGTGGATGCATTAAAAACAAATTATTTTAATCCATTCACAAATTTCCAGACACTCTTTTCACTGAGGAAGACCTGCCGCCCAGCGGTCGAAAGCTGTGGTATGGGGAAGAAAAGCAAATAAATCATGCTGTGAATCATAGTGGCGAAAGTCCGAAAATTCAATTTTTGAGTTAAGCCTACGAGAAACGTCTTCTCTTTTGAGTGTCAAAGAGGCAAAACTATATTTCCATTATTTGCGATTGATTCTGGCCTATTCATTTGTTGCCCGGCTATTTAAATGTATATGTTTATAAAACTTTCAAACACCTTTTCTCGAATTATTGAATTCCGGACTTTCGCTACTATGATTCTCAGCAGGCCATATTTTTGAAATATATTTTGTTTTTCTTTAATGGCCTCCCATTCCTACCTATTTCTGAATTATATTAACTTTTTTTTTACTATTATAGATTTAGTATTGGTATTGGAATTAAAAAAAATTAGCAAATTAGCCTATATATTTTATCTAGCGTTTATTTTAGGAAAAACTTTTCTAATTACTTTAAATATTTTTTTAACAATAAAAAATAATGAACTTTAGATACTGTATATGAAGGAGGCTGGATGAAATGAAAAACCAACCAGCTGATCATCACATTACATCACTTTTACGTTTAGTTTGGCTATAAGCGCCAAATAAAAATTGATGTACAGTACTGTAGAATTGAGGAACAGCTGGTATTTCATTTCCCAGAATCTTCATATAAATATCTAATAGGATAAACCCGATATTTAAGAAATACCTAATATTAATAGATATTTTCATTTCTTCCAACTTCAGGTCATATAAAACGGATAAAAACTTTTTAGTAATGGATGATTTAGTTGCAAAAGGCTATAAAATGCACTCTCGCCAAGATCAACTCGATCTTGGACATTCTTTGATGGTTGTTCGAAAACTAGCAATGATTCACGCTTACTCTCTTCCTCTACTCCAAAAATATATGGATTTGAAAACGACAATAGGAGAGTCTATATATAAAATGCCGAAAGATGAGAAAGTTGATGAGATACTCAGTAAACAATTGAGGATACTAGCATCTTTTATTGAAAACACATTTCCAGACTATCAACGATTTGGTCCAATAATTAGGAAATTAAGTACTAATAATTATGAACGAGTAGTGAAATTCCTCAACACTTCAAAATGTGATGTTTGGAATCATGGTGATTCATGGATTAATAATTTTTTATTCAAATACGATGAACAGAATTTGCCATCAGATATTTGTTTTGTGGATTTCCAACTTTCACGTATCGGATCTCCAGCGTTAGATTTGCATTATTTCATAAACACAAGTATCCGACATGAGATTTGGGTTGAAAATCAAGAGAAAATTTTACAAGAATATTATAGATCATTTGAAACCACAGTAACAAGATTAGGGCTAACTGTTCCATTTTCATTTGAAGATATTCGAACAGAATTTGAAGAGATGAATCTCTTCGGATTTCTACAATGTATACATATTTTGCCGATTGTTGTCGCGAATCCTGAAGAATCAAGAGATTTCCAATTTTTTAGTGAAGATCCCGAATTTGATAATTTTACACAAATTTTTAACACAAAAAATTTTAAAAAAATCTTGCCAAAGAAACTTGCTTATTTTGAAGAAAGAGGGTGCTTTAAGGACATTTAAAAAATAATTTATAGTGGGGCTTTAGTTACCCAATGACGAGAAGAAAATCGATTGTAAAAAAAAGCCTGCAGCTAGAATAGGTATATAAAAAACATATTAAAAAATTAATTTTCTCTGATTAAGAATTGTATTAAACAAAAGATTGGAAGGAGTTCGCAACACACATTATAAACGAGGAAGCATTCGGAATTTAATAATGAAATGAAAGGAACAGGTGATTTAAAACAATGGAAATTAAAATATGAGAAAAAATTAGTTATTAGAATAGCCCCCCCCCCCCCCCTAGTTACGCCCATGGGGAAGGGTAAAGGATATTGTATTATTATAAGATATTATTAATTTAATGTTCTATTGAACTACTAAGAAAATTATAAGCTATTGGATAGTAATTAGTAATGAGTAAGTTTTTGTTCTTGTTATGTTAAATTCAAATGATCTTAATAAACATAAAGTAAAAAGAGAGAAAATAACAATCACAATTATTATTAAAACAAATAAGGTGTTAGTTCTTTTTTTATTGTAAAAAAGAGAAATATTACATTTGATATACTGCTGTTCTGATAATGTGTGTATTAGTGAAAAATGTATTATTATATCTTCTCAGTTATATTTTCTGAATATCTATTCATCATTTTATATCTATAAAATAAATAGTTGTTTGAGAAATAAACATGAGCCCAGGAATATGAAGCTTTGTTATAGATCAGAAGTATTAATATTTATTTATTAGGTGTATATTATAAGAGAGAGGTACTCCAATAATACTTTTTAATTTATTAAAAGATCAGTATTATGAGCTCTAGAATTTTATAAGTAGAATTAAATGGTAATAATTTACTAACAGAGATTGATTATTTTTTCTAGCAATTATGACCACTCCACCATTTGACAAAGCGTTTCTTGAGGATGTTTTAAAGAAAGGAAAAGGAAATCCTGGATTAAAGGTTTTAGATTATTCAGCTAAAAGTGCAGTACCGAAAGGAGAAAATTATGCAAGTTTTATTTGGAGAGTTTCCGTATATTGGCAAAGTGAAAACGATGATAAACAGAGAGAAGAGAAAATCATTATTAAAAGTCTTCCTGAAGGAAAATGGTTGAGGGATTTTATAGTTGATGGAAATCTTTTCGAAGCGGAGGCCGCATATTATAGAGTATTAGTTCCTCTTTATGAAAAAATGTACAAAAATAGAACCGGCAAAGAAATTAATTTTGGAGTTAAGAACTATCCAACTGAAAGGACAGATTTATTAATTTTAGAGGATATTTCGCCAGCAGGATTTCAATTGGCGGATCGGAAGAAAGGAGGAAGTTATCAACATGGAATCTTGGTTTTTAAAGCTTTAGCCAAACTTCATGGAATTTCTATTGCCGCTTACAGAGATGATTCTACAAATGCACAATATGATATGTTTAAAGAATGTTTTTATACTGAGAAAAATACTGACAAGATAGAAAAATTTTTTGATGAACCAATGAAAGAACTTATTGAAAAAATGGAATCTTGGCCAAAATTTCAAAATTTTGTTGGAAAGATCAAACCTCAAACATCGAAAGATTTGATTAATTATGCCAAATATTCTGGAAAGCTTAGAGTAATATCGCAGGGAGATTGTTGGCTATCAAATATGTTATTCCGGGTTGATGACACAACAAAAACTCCAATTGAGGTCTGTCTTTTAGATTTTCAAGTGGTACATTGGGGGCCTCTAGCTTTTGATATTATTTATTTTATATATACAAGTCTCGCCCCAGAAACGATATCCGAACACAAAAACGACTTATTGGAACTATATATAAAGGAATTACATGGATGGTTAAATGTTTTAGGAGAGGAAATTGGGGAATATTCCAGGGAAAATATTTTAAAAGATATAAAAGAACAAGAGATTTTTGGACTGGCACTTGCATTCACCTATCTCAAAATTATGATGGGAGAGTCAGAAGATGCCCCCTCTTTTGATGATGTCGAAAATTTACATTTATCAAAATTGGACACGAATCCAAAGTATCAAGAAAGACTCTTTAAAATCTTGAAAATCTTAGAAACAGAGGGTTTAATTCAATCAAATTAATTAGTCGCTTAATTTCTTAAATAAGTGAATGTTCGTATTTGTAGAATCTCTGTGGCACTTTCATAAAACAAATTAATTATTTAAATATTTTATTTATGTATTTGATTTGAGCTTCACTATTTGATGTCAAATAAATAATAAGTAAAATATTTCTGAACAAGGATATTCTTTAATTATAGAAACTAGTCAGAGTTTTAAATCAATGAAGAAAAATACTCATTTAATTTAGTAAAGAAAAAAAAATTAAAATTAAAATGTACTATAATTAACTTATAAATAAAACTTTGTAATCTATTTATTTAAAAGAAATGGAAGCATTTTAAAAAGCGATTGTAAAGTTTGTTATTAAAAAGATTTAAAACAGAAGTGTCTTTATTGTACTTGAAACTATTTAAGAAAGCAAAATCAGGCATGTGGTAATAGATTTTATTCTTTGGATCCTAGTAACGTTCCAAACACGTTATTAATTTAATCCCATTTTGCCTAATTTATAACAATTATATCTCAGGCGGTATATTTCAAGAATTCGTTTGTTGTACCGTAGAAGTGGCTATGATTAAATATCTTTTTCCTTACTACTGCCTCCTGTCCTAACATAAAATAAGCATTTTTTGGAGTAAAATTACCATCTATCTCCATCTTGGAAAAATTGAAATAAGTAAAAACCTATTCAACATATTGATATATTAAGTTTGAAAATGGTATATTGTAACTCTACTTAAAGACAATTGTATCTGTAGGAAAGTCGAAAAAATTCTGTTTGAAAAGCTTAAAACTAGATTTTTTCATAAAAATTTACGATTGGTGTCTAGTTAACTAATGAAGAGTGATGCTTTCCACCCTCTACATTAAAATCAAAATGTATCGAACATTTTTTCCAGAGCACAAACAGAAATATATAATAGGTAGAATACAGTAACGAGGTTCAGTCAATGTGGTAAAATTTGGAATCATTATTATTATTATTGACACTACCGAAAATCCTCAAAATGCTAAAGAAACTTGAAGGGCACAGGCTGAGGTAGAAAGAAATAGAAAATAAACCGACACAGGGTGGGAATTAATTGCGTGCGATGCTTTTTTTAAGCATTTTCGCTAATAATTCAAATTCTATTAAAGAGGCCAACCAGAGCCGGATCTAGAAGGGGGGGGGGAGTGGGGGCATTGTGCCCCGGGCGGCAGATATTAGGGGATGGCAATTAAAGTAGGATTTACTAAAAAAAAAAAAGGTAAAATGATATGAATTTTGTATGGAAAATTTTAAGGAGGGGCGGCAAATTGAATTTTGCCCCCCCCCCCCCCCTATAAAATCTCCTAGTTCCGGCCCTGAGGCCAACCCTGTTGATTGAAGTGAATTAAAAATTAACATTATCTAACCTTTCGTTGGTGGGAAAATTAAAAATGTGTTGGTTTCTTTAATATGATTTATCCCAAACATATAATTTTGAATTAATAAATAAAAGTTATTATATCGATTTTTCAATTAGCCTTCACTTTGGTCATGTACAATAGTATCATGTCGGAAATTTTTCAGGAGATTGGAACTTAATTGTATAAAATGTTCTGGAAATCTAAAATAAAACAGTAGTCTTCAAAAAGATTGTTAACGAGGAAATATCCACGACACAAGACAAAATATTAAGAGTAATATTCATGAATACATTTTATGTTGATATAAATAATATTTATTAATGAGAAAATTATAAATTATTTCCATTTATTAAAAATGAATTATCTGTTTGTTTCTACAGATAATGGCAACTCCATTTGACAAAGAATTTTTTGAAGATTTATTAAGAAAGCACTATAACAATCCTGGATTAAAGGTCTTTGATTATTCAGCTAAAAGTGCAGTACCAAAAGGAGAAAATTATGCAAGTTTTATTTGGAGAGTTTCCTTATATTGGCAAAGTAAAAATGATGAAGTAAAGGAAGAGAAAATTATTATTAAAAGTCACCCTGAAGGACAATGGTTGAAAACTTTTGTAACGGAAGGGAAACTTTTCGAAACGGAAACTGCATATTATCAAGTATTAATCCCTATTTATAAAAAATTGTATAAAAATAGAACAGGCAAAGAAATTCATTTTGGAGCAAAAAACTATAAAACTGAAAGGACAGATTTATTAATTTTAGAGGATATTTCACCAGCAGGATTTCGATTAGCGGATCGGAAAGAAGGAGGAAGTTATCAACATGGAGCTCTAGTATTTAAAGCTTTGGCCAAACTACATGCATTCTCTATTGCAGCTTATAGAGAAGATCCTTCATTTGCACAATATGAACTTTTCAAAGATGGTTTTTATACAGAAAAAAATATTGACATATTGGACAAATTTTACCAAGAACCTATTCAAGAATTTTTAAGAAAATTGGAAACTTTGCCAAAATTTCAAAATTTTATAGGAAAAATCAAACCACAAACATCAAATGATTTGATTAACTATGCCAAATATTCTGGAAAACTTAGAGTAATGGTGCAGGGAGATTGTTGGCTCACAAATATGTTATTCCGACTTGAAGATAAAACCAACACTCCAATTGAAGTCTGTCTTTTAGATTATCAACTGGTCCATTGGGGACCACTCGCATTTGATTTAGTTTATTTCATGTACACAAGTCTAGCTCCTGAAACTATATCTGATCATAAAAACGACCTTTTTGAGATATATATTAAAGAATTGCATAGCTGGTTAAATATTTTAGGCGAAGGTATTGGGGACTATTCCAAGGAAAATATTTTAAAAGATATAAGAGAAGAAGAGAAGTATGGAGTGGGACTTGCATGCACTGCACTTAAAATTATGATGGCCGAATCTGAAGATACGCCTTCGTTTGATAATATAGAAAATTTAGAATTAACGAAATTGGAGAACAATCCACGGTATCACGATAGGCTTCTTAAATTGTTCAAAATTTTTGATAAAGATGGCTTGTTGTAATTAGAGAATTTCTTATTAATTTGATTTTGTGGGGAAGGCCTAAATATGTTTAGATTTAAACTATCAACTGTATGGTCTAGATAAGTGTTCTCCAACCGGCACCCAAGGTGGCATGAATGGCTAAGGGGTGCCTCAAGATATTGAGATAAACAAAAAAAAATTACCATATACTTAAGTCTAAAGTCTTGTAAGGACTTGAAATAAAATAAGTCAAATTAATTACTTTCATGCAGTGCAGATTATAGTGGTCGATTCATTTATACGAGTATCCGACAGATAAATTTAAACTTAATTTTTTTTAAATTCAAGGAAGGATTCTCCTAGTGTTTAATGTTATTCCTAGCCGTGCCGTGAAGTTTGGAAAACTTGGTCTAGATGAAACAATTATGTATATACAATAGAAGAAATTGAAAACATTAGGACACTAAGTTTCAATGATTTATTAAAAATTAAATAGATTATTTAGTAGGCTCTCCAACCCCATTATTAAAAATTAATTTATTATCAATTAGTATTAGTATTTCGAAACTCTTAGAAATAAAAAGTTAATTTTTTATAAATCAGAGAAAGTTTTAACCAAGAGTTTTTTTTTCCTCCTATGAAATTTGTTTAATAATAAAATTCGTATGTTTAATATTTAAAATAGAGTAAAGCCCTCGGGTATCCAAATGGCTTAAATAAAATCATCGGAATAATTATTAATGGAGTTATTATCAAGGTTGTTAATTTAAATTAGAAAATGTTTTAATATTTAGCTCATGATGGTGTGGTATTGTTAGTAAATCTTAACCATCCAGAAAATATAGTCTATATATAATAATTTTTATAAATGAAAAGCTATGTATTTTTTTAATATAATTATGTCGAAGTAATGTATTAAAATAAGGGTATTTGTTATTAATTAAAATTTCTTAAAAAATGAATTTTATTTTCTTTGCTACCATATACCTCATTTTTGGTATATTTAAAAAGTCCCTGAAAGTTTCGAAATAAATAATTTTCCTTTTGTATTTCACTTTTCAATCCAAATAAGCAAAATTAACTATAATATAAAAATAACGATTAATATTCTTTAATGTACCGAGGGGGGGGGGGGCGGTCCGCCCCATGCCCCCAAATATATGTCTTTGGTAGGGCCCTCAGGGCTCAGGTGAAAACAGAAAAATTTAAATAAAAAAAAAATTATGAAAATTTGTCTTTGAGAGGTTCTGGCCACTCGGAGTTTAGGGATATACGGAATTTTATTGTTATTTTTATGTATGGGGAGAGGGATATTTAAAAATTAGTTCGCCCCCCCCCCCTTCCGAAAAAATTCAATATACACCTCTGGTACAAAATGTATATAGACCCCCTCTTCTAGTGACGCCCCAGGCCTCCAACTGCCTCGGTACGCCCCTGTCTTTAATCCGCTTGTTTAAAAATACATAATTTTGAACTTTTATTAAATATAGATTATCTGTTTGTTTCTACAGATAATGGCTACACCATTTGACAAACAATTTTTTGAAGATATATTAAGAAAGCATTATAACGATCCTGGATTAAAGGTCTTAGATTATTCAGCTAAAAGTGCAGTACCAAAAGGAGAAAATTATGCAAGTTTTATATGGAAAATTTCAGTGCATTGGCAACGTATAAACGATGATTTACCGAGAGAAGAGAAAATTATTATTAAAAGTCACCCTGAAGGAAAATGGATTAAAGAGTTTGTAATTAAAGCGAAAATTTTCGAAACGGAAGCTGCATATTATCAAGTGTTAGTCCCAATTTATAAAAAAATGTATAAAAATAGAACCGGCAAAGAAATTCACTTTGGAGCAAAGAACTATCCCACTGAAAGGACTGATTTATTAATTTTAGAGGATATTTCGCCAGCAGGATTTCGATTGGCTGATAGGAAGAAAGGAGGAAGTTATCATCATGGAGCTCTAGTATTTAAAGCTTTGGCCAAACTGCATGCATTCTCTATTGCTGCTTATAGAGAAGATCCTACAATTGCAGAATATGATCTTTTCAAAGAAGGTTTTCATAGTGAAAAAAATATTGACATATTGGACAAATTTTACCAAGAGCCTATGCAAGACCTTATAAGTAAATTGGAATCTTGGCCAAAATTTCAAAATTTTGTAGGAAAAATCAAACCACAAACAACAAAAGATTTGATTAACTATGCCAAATATTCTGGAAAACTTAGAGTAATGGTGCAGGGAGATTGTTGGCTCACAAATATGTTATTCCGACTTGAAGATACAACCAACATTCCAATTGAAGTCTGTCTTTTAGATTTTCAACTGGTCCATTGGGGACCACTCGCATATGATTTAGTTTATTTCATGTACACAAGTCTAGCTCCTGAAACTATATCTGAACATAAAAACGACCTTTTTGAGATATATATTAAAGAATTGCATAGCTGGTTAAATATTTTAGGCGAAGATATTGGAGACTATTCCAAGGAAAATATTTTAAAAGATATAAGAGAAGAAGAGAAATATGGAGTGGGACTTGCATGTTCTGCACTTAAAATTATGATGACCAAATCTGAAGATGCGCCTTCGTTTGATAATATGGAAAATTTAGAATTATCAAATTTGGAGAACAATCCACAGTTCCATGATAGACTTTTAAAAATGTTCAAAATTTTTGAAAAAGATGGCTTGTTATAATTAAAGATTTTTTTTCTTTTGTATTACGAAGTAAAACGTGTTTTAATAAGAAAACTTAAAAATTGAATGTTCCAATTATTTTATATTTAAAAGAGATAGTTATATGGTAAAATATATTATTTCAATTTTTAAGAAATTCTAGGTCTAACTTTTGAATATTTTATCAAATTTTTGAACAAGAACGTAAACTGCGATACTACTACAAATAATTATTAATACAACTTGTTTTGAATTTAGAATTTGTCAATTTTTGTCTCTGACGTTTTGTATCTATTCAAAATAAAATAAATGAAATACCAACATAATTATGTCAACGTGTATTGTTTTAAAATACAAATAGGCCTATTTTGTTATTCATTAAAAAATTTTATTTTCTTTGTTTTAACACTAAAGTCAAAAAATTATTTAATTTTAAAAACTATTCAAAAGTTATTGAGAAGAAGAAAAGTCAAAAATTTAACCAAAATATACATTTTTCATAAATTCTTAATTCTCCATATAACATAATAAAACTTTGTATTTTTAAAAATCTTTTGGGCCTTTAAATTATAAACTTATTTATTTTGATGAAGTTACTATAAAAGAATATAAATAGGGTTGAAATTCGAACCCCCACTCCTTGACTGATGAGGGGATATATTTGTCATTGTATTAAATATTTTTGACAATTGGGAAGGGGATTTTTGTTTATTCATGTTTTATTCGAAATAATAAAAAGAATGATATTCTTCTATTTGTTTCTAGAGATCATGAATTCTCCATTTAACAAAGAATTTTTTGAAGAGATTTTAAGAAAGCATTATAACGATTTTGGAATAAAGGTCTCTGATTATTCAGCTACAAGCGCAGTACCAAAAGGAGAAAATTATGCGAGTTTTATATGGCGAATTACAGTGCATTGGCAGAGTGAAAAGGATGATTTACAGAGAGAAGAGAAAATTATTATTAAAAGTCAGCCCGAAGGAAAATGGATGAAGGATGTTGTGATTGAATGCAAAATTTTCGAAACGGAAGCCGCTTATTATCAAGTAACAGTTCCACTTTATAAAAAAATTTATAAAAATAGAACAGGCAAGGAAATTAATTTTGGAGCGAAGAACTATCAAACTGAGAGGACAGATTTATTAATTTTAGAGGATATTTCGCCAGCAGGATTTCGATTAGCGGACCGGAAGAAAGGAGGAAGTTATCAGCATGGAGTTTTAGTTTTAAAAGCTCTAGCTAAACTGCATGCATTTTCTATTGCAGCTTTTAGAGAAGATCCTTCATTTGCACAATATGAACTTTTCAAAGATGGATTTTTTACAGAAAAAAATTCTGACAAGTTAGCGGAATTTTATGATAAACAAATTCAAGATCTTATCAGAAAATTGGAATCATGGGCAAAGTTTCAAAATTATGTCGGAAAGATCAAACCTCATACTACAAAAGATTTGATTCATTGTGCCAAATATTGTGGAAGACTTAGAGTAATGGTGCAAGGAGATAGTTGGTTGACAAATATGTTATTCCGGTTTGATGAAACAACCAAAACTCCAATCGAAGTATGTCTTTTAGATTTTCAACTAGTTCATTGGGGACCTCTAGCATTTGATATTATTTATTTTATGTACACAAGTCTTGCTCCCGAGATTATATCTGAGCATAAAAACGACTTATTCAACTTATATATTAAAGAATTGCATAGTTGGTTAAATATTTTAGGTGAGGATATTGGGGATTATACTCAAAAAAATATTTTGAAAGATATAAGAGAAGAAGAGGTTTTAGGAGTTGGACTCGTATGCGCTTTTCTCAAAGTTATTATGGGCAAATCAGAGGATGCTCCCTCTTTTGATGATGTCAAAAATATGGAATTATCAAAATTAGAAGAGAATCCAGAGTTTCAAGAAAGGCTTCTTAAAATGTTCAAAATTTTTGAAAACGATGGCTTGTTGTAATTGTTTTATTTATTTTTTTTATTTAAAAAATACTTTTAAAGATTAATTGTATTTTGTTTATAAAATATCAAATAAATTTTCAATGATCGTAGGTCCTGAAGATAGGAGTGTAGCGTTTTCGAAATGTCAAGGAAATGTAATTAAAATTTTTTATTCTATGCTGGCTGCCTACACTTTTCTGTTCCTCTCTCTTATTGCAGAAATTGCTAATTGCAAATTTTTTACACCACAAATAAATATATAATTTTTTACACACAAGATACACTTGTTAGAGATGTTCACTAATCAGGGCTGTAGAATCGGCAGAAAAATTATCGACAACGACACCGAGAAAATGAAAGAAAGTTTTATACTGTAGTTCAACACTGTATTTTATAAATGATTTTATTTTATGCAGACACCGGCAAAGCAAATATGTATTTGATTTTCATATTCCAATAGAATAATTATTTAATAAGAATTATTATAATTTTTTAAATAATTATTTCACTTTGTAAAATAGCAAAAATCTCTAAAAGAAGATACATTTTTGATAAGAGCAAGATCTATCTTGATTAAATCTCTATAGAGATTAATTATAGAGAGAGTTATACAGAGGCGTACCGAGGCAGTTGGGGGCCTGGGGCGGCACTAGAAGAGGGGGCCTTATATTGAATTTTTTTTTTTTTTTTTTTGGGGGGTGCTCATCTTTAAATATCCCTCTCCTCCATACACAAAAATATTTTTAAAATACCGTATATCCCTGAACCCCAAGGGCCCCGGGGCCGCTCAAAGAGAAATTTTCATTAGATTTTGTTTTTTACTTGAGCCCTGAGAGCCCCGGGGCCTCTCAAAGAGAAATTTTCATTAAATTTTGTTTTTTTTTTTTTATCTAAATTTTCCCATTTTTACTTGAGCCCTGAGGGCCCCGGGGCCTCTCAAAGGGAAATTTTCATTAAATTTTTTTTTTTATAAATATATGGGGGTCTATGCCGGCTCGGGGCCTGGGGCGGACCGCCCCCCTCGCCCCCCCCCCTCGGTACGCCACTGGAGTTATAAAAATTTTCTAACGTGCCATTTAAAGTATCTAGGTAATTTTAAAATATATTATTGAAAATAAGAAAAAATTTGTAAAAAAAATATTTAATCAATATTAAAATTGAAAAATCATTTTGTATTTTGTATAATGTAATGATATATTTAGTTAAAATTAAATATGTTTAAAAATAATATTTATTTTATTTACTTTCATACACCTTAAGATATAAAATGGTGGAAAATTGCTTAAGAGTATTCGAATTCTTTCAAAAAGAGCTATATCAATGCATAAATTGAATTCTGAAATATTTACATAAAATAAATAAATAAAATAGATAATTTTCATAAACTAGGCAACTATAAAGTCGAGAAGGAAAGAGAATATTAATTTATTATTATTTATTAAAAATATAAATACTGTGCAAGGTTTCGATTGCTTATTCTGTAGTCGTTATTAAGTTTGATAAGTACTGACAAGTCGAAGCGTTGTAACAGGTACAGTATTTATATTTTTAATAAATAATTAATAACAAAATGTGGTCTATAATTAAAAACTTCCATAATTGAGAAGATAAAAAGTAAAAAATTCAACCAAAATATAAATTTTTCATAAATTCTTAATTCTCCATATAAAAATTTGTATTTTTAAAAATCTTTTTGGTCTTTAAATTATAAACTTATTTATTTTGATGAAGTTAGCATAAAAGAATATAAATAGGGTTGAAATCCGAACCCCCACCCCTTGACTGATGAGGGGATATATTATCTTTGTCATTATATTAAATATTTCTGCCAATTGGGAAGGGGATTTTTGTTTATTCCTGTTTCATATAATCAGGATGAAATAATAAAAAGAATGATATACTTGTTTAAAATTAATGTTTTAATACTTAATTTTTATTTTTATTTTATATTTAATATAAACTATTTGTTTCTAGAGATCATGAATTCTCCATTTAACAAAGAATTTTTTGAAGAGATTTTAAGAAAGCATTATAACGATTCTGGATTAAAGGTCTCTGATTATTCAGCTACAAGCGCAGTACCAAAAGGAGAAAATTATGCGAGTTTTATATGGCGAATTACAGTTCATTGGCAGAGTGAAAACGATGATTTACAGAGAGAAGAGAAAATTATTATTAAAAGTCACCCCGAAGGAAAATGGATGAAGGATGTTGTGATTGAATGCAAAATTTTCGAAACGGAAGCCGCATATTATCAAGTATTAGTTCCACTTTATAAGAAAATTTATAAAAATAAAACAGGCAAGGAAATTAATTTTGGAGCGAAGAATTATCCAACTGAAAGGGCAGATTTATTAATTTTAGAGGATATTTCACCAGCAGGATTTCGATTAGCGGACCGGAAGAAAGGAGGAAGTTATCAACATGGAGTTTTGGTTTTAAAAGCTCTAGCTAAACTGCATGCATTTTCTATTGCAGCTTTTAGAGAAGATCCTTCATTTGCACAATATGAACTTTTCAAAGATGGATTTTTTACAGAAAAAAATTCCGACAAGATAGCGGAAATTTTTGAAAAACAAATTCAAGAAGTTATCAGAAAATTGGAATCATGGGCAAAGTTTCAAAATTATGTCGGAAAGATCAAACCTCAAACAACAAAAGATTTGATTCATTATGCCAAATATTGTGGAAGACTTAGAGTAATGGTGCAAGGAGATAGTTGGTTGACAAATATGTTATTCCGGTTTGATGAAACAACCAAAACTCCAATCGAAGTATGTCTTTTAGATTTTCAAAATGTTCATTGGGGACCTCTAGCATTTGATATTATTTATTTTATGTACACAAGTCTTGCTCCCGAGATTATATCTGAGCATAAAAACGACTTATTCAACTTATATATTAAAGAATTGCATAGTTGGTTAAATATTTTAGGTGAGAATATTGGGGATTATACGCAAGAAAATATTTTGAAAGATATAAGAGAAGAAGAGGTTTTCGGAGTAGGACTCGTATGCGCTTTTCTCAAAGTTATTATGGGCAAATCAGAGGATGCTCCCTCTTTTGATGATGTCAAAAATATGGAATTATCAACCTTAGAAGAGAATCCAGAGTTTCAGGAAAGGCTTCTTAAAATGTTCAAAATTTTTGAAAACGATGGCTTGTTGTAATTGTTTATTTAAAAAACCTGTCAACGGGCATTTTTATGAAATTTCTTTATTTTGGCATCAGTATTGGGCGATAATTCAGAGGAACAGGAAAGTGAAGGCAGTCTGGAGCAAAAAAAAATTTATTTGATATTATATAAGCAAAATACATTACAAATACCTACAAAATAATACAAAGATTTATTTTTTTATTAAAAAAATACTCTTAAAGATTAATTGTGTTCTGCTTATATAATATTATCAAATAAATTTTCAATGATCATAGGTCCTGAAGATAGGAGTGTGGCGTTTTCGAAATATCGAGGAAATGTAATTAAAAATTTTTTATTCTATGCTGGGCCTTCACTTTTCTGTACTTCTCTCATTATATTGCAGAAATTGCTATTTGCAAATTGTTTAAATTGTGTTCCTTATTATATTATATGTTTTTCCTAACTAATTTTTTGTTAACAATGTTTTTTGAACATAATAAATTTTCTAACTATTGATATATTGTAAAAAGGCCAAAAAGTATGGCTTCAAAAGTCAAATATGAATAGACAAAAACAAAAAATCGAATGTTAAAAAAAAAATGCACTAAAGAGGCGTAAAAATAATACATTTATTCTTACGCCAAAGTATTTTATATATGGTATTATATTAAATTTGTTTTGATTTTCATATTCCAATATTCCAATATTCAAATATTTCACTTTGTAAAATAGCAAAAATTTCTAAAAGCAGTTACATTTTTGATAAGAGCAAGATCTATCTTGCTTAAATCTCTAGAGATAGTTATAAAAATTTTCCAACGTGCAATTTGAAGTATCTAATTAATTTTAAAATCTCTTATCGAAAAGAAAAAAAAAAAATTTGTAAAAAAATATTTAACCAAAATTTAAAAATGAAAAATCTTTTTGTGTTTTGTATAATGTAAAATATAAATACTGTACAACGTTCCGACTGCTTATTCTGTAGTCGTTATCAATCAAGTTTGATAAGCACTGACAGTACTTGAAAACGATTGCGGAATAAGCAGTCGGAACGTTGTACAGTATTTACCAGGAATATTCTTAATACATAATTTAATACAAAATGTGGTCTATAATTAAAAACTCCCATAATAATAATAATAATTCAAACCACAAAAGCTTTAATAAACAAAAATATTTGAGTAGTCAATTTAAATTTAATCATTTTATAAATACTATATTGATAACTTTTAGTATTTTTGGAATTAAACGTATCAAATATCATGTAACGAATGAACTTCATGTTTTAAATTACAAATAATTAACAATAAATACATAATTTAAAAATGTTATAAAACGAGTTAATTTGAAAATGTACTATTGCACACTACAATCACAATCCATAATCTATAATAACCTTATATTTTGCTAAAAATAAATTTAAATAAGAATTAAATCAATTTTCTAAAAACATAAAATTCATTTGTATTTTAAGATTGTATAGGCCTACATATATTTCATTATTAATTAAAACAGTTTAAAAATGAATTACTTTTATTTTATTTTCAAAAACCCCTCACATAGCACTGCAACCAAAAATCGGACATTTCGACGCCGCAGGGACGTTCTGCGATGTCCCAAAGTTGCAGCATCGTCCCTTCGACGTCTAAATGTCCGCTTTTTGGTTGCAGTGCTATGTGGGCCACTGCGAGGTTAGAGGTTATGCTTCTCCTTTTGTTTTTATTTTCTTCCTGGCTGCATGTGACCACTGGTCTTAGGACCTTATGCACCCATTCCAAAAAAAAAAAAAAAGGTATTGACAAATGTCAGCCAATATTGATAACTTAGAAACATTTGGATACCAAATGCTGTAAATAAATTGCCCTGGATGTAACTTAATAATCGTTTAAAGTCTAAATGGCCTAAGATCTAGAAAAGGCTTTAAAAAATTTCACTTTTTTTTAATTTGCTTTTAATTATTTTCTAGGATGACTAATCCGATTGATCAAGATTTTATTAAAGAAGTTTTACAAAAACATTATGAAGATCCTAAATTAGAAGTTATAAAGTTTACTTCTAAGAGAGCTCTTGGAAAAGGAGAAAATTATGCAAGTATAATATGGAGAGTAAATGCTTTTTGGAAAAGAGGAGATCAAAATGGTGAAGAAAATATGATAATAAAATCTTTACCCGAAGGTGAATGGGCAAGAACTCTGGTACTTGAAACCAAAACTTTTGTAACTGAAAATGAATATTATTTGACTTTCGTACCTATTTATAAAAATATTTATAAAAAAAGAACAGGGGAGAATCTCGAAGAAATCTCAGCAAGATGTTTTCAAACAGTGAGGAGTAATTTTTTAATTCTTGAAGATCTAGGACCCAAAGGATTTCAAATGGCGAATCGCAGAGAAGGAGGGGGTTTCGATCATGGTATTTTGGTAATGAAGGCCTTAGCAAGACTCCATGCTCTATCTATTGCAGCTTATAGGGAAAATCCAAAACCTTTTGAAGAAATTTCAAAAAATCATTTTTTTCATGAAAGAAATTTATCATCTATTGAGAGCTTTTTCGAGAAACCAATGAACGAACTGCTTTTGAATGATATCAAAAAATGGCCTAAATTTGAACGATTTGTTGGGAGAATGAAACCACAAACAGCGAAAGATTTATCCAACTTCGCGATAAATTGTGGAAAGCTACGTGTGATGTTGCATGGAGATTGTTGGCTTAACAATATGCTTTTCAAATTTGACGAAAACACAAAAAAACCCACAGAAGTTTGTCTTTTGGACTTTCAAATTATCCATTGGGGACCTCCTGCTTATGATTTGATTTATTTTATGTATACTAGTTTAAACCCTGAAGTTTTAGAACAACATAAAAATCATCTTATTTCAGAATATATTTTAGGATTACATAAATGGTTGGCAATTTTAGGAGAAGAGATCGGAGAATATACTAAAGAGAATATTTTAAGCGATATTAAAGAAGAACAATTATTGGGTACTATAGTGGTTTGCACTTTGCTAAATTTTATGATGTGCGACCCAGAAGATGCTCCATCTATGAATGATATAGAAGAGACCACAAAAGAAGGTGTGGATAAATCACGAAGTAACCCTCTGTATCAGGAAAAATTACTAAAACATTTTATTCTTTTCGAAAAAGAAGGAATTATATAAATGGTTGTGTTTAAGAAGTTATTGAGTTCGACATCGTCGCCACCACAGCATATCATGTCATCGACATATCTGCATCAGCAAACACATCATATTCCGAATTATATATTTTTTTTTTATAATGAACTTTTAATGTATCAAATGTATTATTATCATTTTATAAAGATAAATCAATAAAGAGAAAATAGTAAATTAGTTTTGATTTTTTCCCAGAAAGAGTAATATAAATGCATAGAAATTTGAGAAAGAAAATCGCTAAATGTCCAGCAATTTTTTATTAGTTTACAAATGATTAATAATTGCTAGACCAATAACATGGTCACTTCCAAGCGTTTTAATTGTAAGGAGCCTACGTGGTGAATCAGATGAAATCCACTGAAGAAGGAGTGCCGATAAGTTTTCGAAATATTTGGAAATATTGCCTTGTAAACTAATGAAAAATTGCTGAAAATTTAGCGAGGATATTTTAGAATTAAGTTTATGTCCATTTGGGCATACCGCACCCCAAAAACTCGAAACAGGATTTCGTTTTGCACAACGGAAGGACTCCGTTTATCCTATGTCGCCCGGATTATCAAAAAGTATATATCTTCAGTGCATTAAAATTACAGAAATGCTAAATTTAGAAGCCATTAGGCAAGTAGTGAGGCCACTTGGTTTAATGAGAGTAAGTTAAAGTATACTTTTTTTATAGGTACACATACATTTAATGCAATTTGGAAACACAACATAAATTAATTTAATCTAGAGAGCAAACGCTGGTGTATTTTCCCATTTCACTTTATAAAAAACATTATTTTAACAGTTTTTATTCTTAGATGTTTTTTCGAAAACTGAATAGTCTTTGAAGTAATTACTTGACAATTTTTAGAAAAGGAGAGGCCTTCCCGATTTATTTAAATTGTGACTTGTGAAATGGTGGTGTTAAATTAATTTAATTTAATTTTTTTCTAGGATGGAAAAACAAATCAAACAAGAAATAATTAAGGAAGCTTTACAAAACCATTATGAAGATCCTCAACTAGAAATAATAAATTGTACTTCCAAACTAGCTCTGGAGAAAGGAGAAAACTATGCAAGTTCAGTATGGAGTGTACGCGTTCAATGGCAAAGGGGAAATAAAATTGAAGAAGAAAAATTGATAATAAAATGTTTGCCTGACGGCGAATGGATAAAATCCATAGTAGTTGACATGAAATACTTTGAAAATGAAAGTGAACATTATAAGACTGTGGTACCTATTTATAAAAGCATTTACAAGAAAAGAACTGGAAAGGTCCTTCCTGAAATTGGAGCAAAATGTTATCCAACGGAAAAGGAACATTTTTTAATTCTTGAAGATCTAGGATGTAGAGGTTTTCGGGCAGCGAATAGAAAAAAAGGATGTGATTTTGATCATGCTGTGCTAGTAATGAAAGCCTTAGCAAGAGTCCATGGGCTATCTATTGCAGCTTATAGAGAAAATCCAGTCCCTTTTGATGAAATTTCAAAAAATAATTTTTACAAAGAAAATAACCGCACAACTTTAATAAATATTTTTGAGACTCCTATGAAGGACCTGCTCACGAATCAAATTAAAAATTGGCCTAAATTTGAGAGATTTGTAGGAAAAATAAAACCCCTATCAGCTGAAACTTTATCAAACTACGCCTTGAATTCTGGCAAACTCCGGGTGATGTTGCAAGGGGATTGTTGGATAACCAATATGCTTTTCAGATATGAAAATGATACAAGAAAGCCTTTAGAAGTAATCCTGTTGGATTTTCAATTAACTCATTGGGGCCCTATTGCTTTTGATCTAATTTATTTTATGTATACCAGTCTAACTGCAGAAATTTTAGAACAACATAAAGATCAACTAATTTCTGAATATATCTTAGAATTACATAATTGGCTAGAAATATTAGGGGAAGATATCGGCGATTATACTAAGGAGAATATTTTAAGCGATATCAAAGAAGAGCAATTATTAGGACTGATAATAGTGTGTACTTTCCTTAATATAATGATATGTGAGGCAGAGGATTCTCCATCTATGAACGACATGGAAGAGACGTCCAACAACGGAGTGGGTATTACGATAAATAACCCACTATTTCAAGAGAGACTATTAAAACATTTTTATCTTTTTGAAAAAGAAGGCTTTATATAAAATTTCATTTATTTGGACTTGTAAACTATTAAAAATAAATAATAAATCTTCAAAAAAAAAAAAAAAAAATTATCAATATAACTCATAGGCGCAACCAGGGGGGTTTTTAGGGTTTTAACCCCCCCCCCCCACAGGAGATAAAAAAAAATCAAAATATATATATTACAAATAGAAAAGAAAAAGGATAATCATTTCGGTTCCGCAAATGAGGAAATATTCCGCGGGCGGCGCATGGAAAAAAATTTGGTTCCGCGGGCGGCACATGGGGAAAATTTGGTTCCACGGGGCGGCAAAAATTTAGCGTCTCTAAAAAAAAGGTAAAATATTTTTACGGACTGGAAAAAATTTCCCCGCAAGGCAAAAACTTCGGTTCTGCGAAAAAAAATTTTCACAGAAAAATATTTGAGATCAGCCCCCCCGGAACCCCCCCCAGGAGCAAATCCTGGTTGCGCCACTGATATAACTGTTACTAAGTAATTTTCATTTAACCTGAATTAGGAATTTTATTTATTTGGAGTGGCATTCCGGACGGGAGTCAATCACTGAGGTTCTTATTTTTTAGTCTATGTAATCTATTATATTTATACATCAGTATCAACAAATGAACTTTTATTATTAATAAATAATAAATCATTAAGAAAATAAACGATCAATTTAGTAATTAATGAACCTTTTAGTCATTAAGAAAAAAAAAATCTTCACTTTATTATACAAGGAATAGGACAGACGTCAGTCATAACGTTTGGTATTTAGAGAAGCTAGTCAATTATATTATTGTATATAGTTTATATTTAATAAAAATCTGGTGTGACTGGCGCACCGCACACAACTTTCTCTTACCCTTCGGTAAGAGAAAGTTGTGCACCGTGCTGGTCACACCAGATTTTTTGTGTCGAGATATATTTAGTTTCCCCTAGCACCTTAGTTTCAAACTTGCATTTTAAATGCGTAAAAAGTTCCAAAGGGGATCCCCTTTTGAATCGAAATTAACAGTAAGGGCTGACGTTTCGGCCACATTTTGGATTTTTGAGAATTGTCCTAAATGTGATGAAATGATTTAAATAAATAAGGATGGGGTTCTTTGTTCATGGTCTGAACCTTGATAAAGGACTTTGGCTTATAATGAAGAAACCCCCTTCAGTACTAAATCTTATAGAATATACCATATCTCAATAGGATAATATAGGTCATATTAGTACTGAAGACTCCATTACAAGGCTAAGTCGCTTAACCAAGGGCCAGCTTCTTGACCATGGACGAAGAAACAAGCCCTAATTTAATATACTGTAATAGCCTGTCAGTATAAGAATTCATTTTTTTTTTAACTATTAACTTAATCAGTTTATTATGATTATTTGAAACTCGCTTTTATTTTTATTTTGGTTCCAAAAGATTTTTACTTGACAATAAATAAATACACTTGCTTAAATAAAGAACCTATAATTTATATAGCTCTTAGTAATTCTCTTTTCTTAAAAATTTAAGTGTAGCTTACTCACCAATAAAGGGAAACAATAGGCCTTATAGTAATAAAAAAATGTTGCTGTAGCTTACCTGAAACAAAAGAGAAAAAATCATTAGTAAAAATATATATTACTAGCCGTTATTTGACATTTTGTGAAAAACAAGTTGTTCAGTTATAGCCGAATATCTCCCAAACCATAAATCATAGAAATCTCTTAAGAACAACGGTATCTCGCAGTTTCTTTCTTGGATTTACGAATGGTATGTAGTTATAATCAAAATATTATAAAAATCTTTAATAATTTATTAGTTCTTGACAGTTATGCATCTGTCAAGAACTAATAAATAAATTATTAAAAATTTTATAATTTTTTGATTATAACTACATACCATCCGTAAATCCTTGTCCAAGAAAGAAACTACGAGATGCCGTTGTTCTTAATATAATTATTGGACTGCATCCACTCTCTTTCATTTTATAGAAATCTCTGGTTGTGTACCATTGTTAACCATGAATGGTGCAACTTAAAGGTAGTATTTTGAGGTTTCACTAATGTAAGTTATAAATGAGAGAAATATTTGAATTTATAACTCGATATATTTCGGACTATTAACCCATCCTCAAGAGTACATGTGACTGAGATTTTATTTAAGCCATTTGTATACCAGATGGCTTAAATAGAAATGCATGGACCTCCAATAGATATTATCATATAGGGACCCTGTTATGCATTAGTGTGTCAAGCGCCAAAAAAAAATTCAAAATTGAGTTATGCACGGAATATTGATTCAAATGCTATAATTAATATTGCAATAGTATTTTATTTTATGTCCTACAAAAATTTATATTTAATGTTTCTTGCACAATTGGCAAAAAAAAATTATATATAATCCTATGAAAACAAAAAACTTTAATGTTAATTTTCTCAAAACTCGGTAGATGGCGCTTGACACACTAATGCGTAACAGGGTCCATATAACGGTTATCGTAAAGTCTTATATGGCCTGAGTTGCCGAAAAGACTGTGTGAATGTGTGTGTGAGTGTGGTGAGAATGGGAAAGTGTGAATGTTAAAAAAAAAGCCTAAACGGCTTGCCTAAAGTACCAAGTACGTTTAATAAAGTCCCAATAAAATTGACCGGGCAATCGAAATATGCAATAATATACAGGGCGTTCCATTGAAAAAACATAACTTTGTATCGTAACCTTGTATACGATTAGCGACAGAGGGCAAATATTTTAAAAATGTAGCCTTAAAAGTCCTACACTTTACTGCAGGGCCAAACTTTAAAAAAGTGCAACGATATCCACAATTTACCGATCCCGTACAAATGGGTATAAGAAAGTAAAAACATATTTTTTACAATTTAAAAAATCCTATTAGATTTAAAACTATTGATTAGTATTGTTAATTTATTCCATTAAAAAATAAGTGGCATTATTTAAGATAAATCAATGAGAATATTATATAGTACTATCTAGTAAATGAATAGACATATTTTTTTATCTTATCTTAATTAATTAATTTTAAAATTCGGTCAGGTTTAAAAAAGTATAATATACAGTATTCGTTTAGCAATATATTAAAGATAATTCTGATCATTTGAAAAAAGTTAAAATAATTTTTGACTTAAATTCATTTTAACGGAGACTAAAAGGTGAGTCAAATTTTATTTATTTTTATATTTTCGTTTAAGGTCTTTTTAGGCAATTCCTATTTACACTGTTCCTATTACAAGGCCTATTTAATTTTTCTCTCTTGGGACGGGAAGCGTGTAGCTTACTTAAAAAGACTAGATAACAAAATTGTATTTTAATTAATAAATGCGACTGGTCATCTTCTTACCCAGATGCATTTTGTTAGTTCAGGTAGGCACTTGCCCCCCCCCCCCCACCATTCCTTCATTTCCTTCAGATATTCAGTTTATTAAGATATTATTAAAGGAGCTTCTTTTAGGGCACCGCACCGCCCACCGAACAACACATTTTAAAGTAAAATTGTTCTTGATTTATGAATATTATATATTGAAAATAGAACGAACGCCACCTGACTCTTTTATCAATTAAATTATTTTCACATAAAACTTTTTCTTTTTTTTTATTATATACGAATTATATAATATGATTTGTGACAAAGATCCTCAAACTAATTTACATAATTTATTTGACAAAGGTCATGATAATAAATAATCCCTGGTCAAATTATGATATATATTTCGTACGAGGTGTCGTTAATGTTTCAGTATGAAAAAAAATTATAACGATGGAAGATATAAATGAAGAATTTTTATATACAGTTCTAAATGAATACTATGACGACGAAAATTTGAAAATAGTAGAATTTAATATTCAAAATGCCTTTGATAAGCAATTAAATTTTGCAAGTGTTGTCTGGAGAGTAATAGTAAAATGGATCAGAAATGGACATCAAGGAGAAGAAAAGCTTATCGTTAAAATTCCACAAAAAACCAAACCCGATTCTGATCGTAAGTTTGCTACCGAAGATTTATTTTTTAGAAAATATGTTACTTCTTTTAAAAATCTAATGAATCAATATAAAATAAATCCCAAACACGTGATTTTGGCTCCAAGATATTATAATAATCCACGAAAAGACATTACTGTCGTTGGTGATCTTACGTCAGATGGATTTAAAATATCAAGTGAACATTTCTTGAGTTTAGATCATGCTAAATTAGTCGTTGAATGTTTAGCTTACTTTCATGGAGTTTCCCTATTAACGAAAAAGCATGACCGATCAATTGAAAAAATATTCAAATATGGATTTATTGATGAAAATACTCAAGATATTTTTGAAACATTAGCTGATCGAGAAATTTCTTGGATGATAAATGATCTTGAAAAAATTAGAGAATTTCAACCATTTATTGAAGCAATGAGAAAAATCAAACCCCATGTTGTTAGTCTTTTCAACGAGATGAATTTCCCAGATCCATCTCGAAGTTCGCTCAACGCTCTGATTCACTCTGATTGCTGGACGAACAATCTTCTCTTCCGATCAGATCCAGAAACGAACAAGCCAAAAGATTTATGCCTAATCGATTTCCAACTGGTCCATTGGGGTCCAGTCATCTTCGATTTGATCTTCTTTATGTATACTAGTTTAGAACCAGAAATATTAGAAGAAATTAAAATAGAATTATTATCAATTTATTCAAAAACTATTCAAGAATGCTTAAACTCTTTTGGAGAAAATTCAAATCAATTTTCTTTAGAAAATATTCAAAAAGAAATGAAAAACTTTCCAGAACTAGCATTTATAATTGTTATTGATATTTTAAAATTATTTTTTATAACTCCAGAAAATGTACATGAGATAATAGAAAATTTCGCTGGTGAAAATGAAGGGGGCAAAAAGAATATTAGTAAAAATAAAGAGTATCAAAAAGTACTATTGAAACATTTAATACTTTTAGAAAAGGAAGGTGTAATTGAATATATAAAAAATAAATATTAAAAATAAAATTAATTATAACGTACTCGGGATTTCCTTTAACAACAAATAAATCGACGTACGAAATACGTGATAAAAATATCTTATCAGAATAAAAATAGAAAAAGGCTAGGAAAATTAAATACCGTGAAATCAATTTGCGTACCGATATTGTAATAAATTTTAATTTATCAATTCAGTTGGGTATATAAGAACAAGGCGATTTTATAGTTAAGTAAGTACAATATTTCCAACATGTTTGAGGTCAATTATTGTCTTTTACAAAAAGTCCTATGTTGCCATTATCGAGACCCATCAGTGAAAATAACAAATTTTGAAATTCACAGAGCTTTGGATAATGAACTTAATTTTACAAGTTTCGTCTGGCGAGTGAAAATCAAATGGATCAGTGACAAGAAGAAACATGAAGATCAACTTATTATTAAAGAACGTAATACGAAGAATTTTGATTCAACTTATAAATTTGCAAGTGAATTTGCTTTTTATAATCAAGAAGTTCCACGTTTTAATCAATTGATACAAGAATTTAAATTGGACCCAAATTCAATGCAAATAGCACCAACTTACTATACAAATGAAATGAAAAATCTTGTGATTTTAGAAGATCTTTCATTAGAAAATTTCAGAATGTCTAAAAATCATTTTTTGGACATTGACCATGCTCTTCTTGTCCTTAATAGCATGGGCAAGTTACATGGATCGTCGATTGTGGTGCAGAAAAGTGACAATACCATCAAAAACAGATATCAATATGGCGTTTTCTCTCAAGAAACTTTTAATAAATTAAATAAAATTATTCCAAATGAAATTGTATGCCTTGCAGAAGATTTAAGCGGCGTTCCAGAATTTGAACCTTATTTGGATATAATAAAATTATTCGCGCCTTATGCTTTAAAAGTAATAAACGAAATGAATATGAGGAAAGAAAATCTCAGCGCTTTAATTCATTCTGATTTGTGGACAAATAACATCTTATTTCGATATGATTCAAAATCCGAAGTGCCTTGTGATGTACGTTTTATTGATTTCCAAATGGTCCATTGGGGTCCAATAGTGTATGATTTAATATTTTTCTTGAATACCAGCTTAGAGCCAGAAACTTTATACGAAAACAAGACCTTATTAATTGAAACATATTCACAATCAATTCGTAAAACTTTGGAAGAATTTGGTGAAAATAGCGAAGAATTTTCTGTTGAAAACATTCTAAAGGATATGATAAATTTTAGAGAATTGCCTTTTGCTTTAATTATTTATATAATGAAATTATTTTTTCTTTCTGTTGAAGATCTTCCAGAAGTGATTTTAAGTTATGGTAAAGAAAATGATCATAGTAAAAGAGTAGTACATAAAAAAAAGAATTTCCAAGCGTTCCTTCTAAAGCATTTCCGTAAATTTGAAAAACGAGGTTTATTCGAATATATTAGAAATAACTATGAGTTCATGGACTCATAAGTGTGTCTGTTTGTTTGCTCAAGATTGGCAATCGTTCCTTAAATGTTTTAAGCCTCATAGTGTAAATTAGCGCTTTGTTTGAAGTTTTTTACACATGCAATGTGGAGTAGGGATATTCTCCACAGCTCGTGCCTCTGGCTATGATATTACAAAGAGATATACACTATGTAGAGAGATTTTTAGAGAATTTGAATAACGCTACTCTTTAGTTATTTTTTAAAATCATTCTAAGAATTTCCTTCTTTGGATTGATATGTATTGCTATTATCTTAGATTTCAATTTTCATTGTACCGGTATATTATTTCTTATATAAATGTAAATCATAATGAAAAACTCATATATTTCGGAAGATTTTCTAAAATTAAACTTATGATCAAAGGTTTATTTAATACTAACAGAAATTAACACTTTTTATTTAATTATTGATGTAATAATGAAATTGTATTGAATGATGCTCAAATATTGTTGGGAATATTGAGGTCAATGGTAAAGCGCAAAGAGGTTAGAGATCCCGGGTGGCAGCGAAAGTTTAGCCAGTTATCAATATAATTCTCACGTTAGTTAAAATGTAAATATTATAAATATCTAACTTGTGACTAAAGGAAAAAATAATTTTCCTTAATACTATTTATGTAATCGTAGTTGTTTTGCTGATATTATTAATTTATCTAATATTTCTTATAAAATAATCTCATTCATAAATATTGTAGTGCTTAACAAAGAAAGAGAATAATTAATTATAATAAATATATTATTTTTTTTTAAATATGTGATGTATTTTATTCTTTCCTATTTTAATTTCAAATAAATAACATTCAGCAGATTTTGGGCTTCGAGAGGGGATTAAAAATGAGAAGAGTTTGCAATAAGATTAGAATAGACGAGTCGAAATGTAAAGTCCCTAATCTAATCCAACGGATATCGGACAACAATAAGTTTTTATTAATAATCAGATTAAAATATAGACTTCATGAACAAACCAATCTTTTTAAAAATGAAATGGGAAAAAGTATTTTATTAAATATGTTGTATTGTTCTATAGAAATCCACAATTTTCAATGATCCATTTGAAATTAAGTCACCTATAATACATGGCTCTGGGAGTAACGTAGTAATAATTTGAATCTCTTAAAGTTTTGGAAAATTAATTATAATCAAATTTCTTCAATATGGGAACACAAAATCAACAAGTTTGCTAGAAATTAGAGAGCGTCCTTTGTGGTGTGAACCAGCTTCCTACCTGACTATGGGCGGGGGTGGGGGCTCTTCTTAACACTTAACACTTGCATTGCAACAAGAAATATCCCAAATTGGGAATAAACTTGCTCGCCGAAGGCAGCAAGGGTCCAGGGCCAGCCCTGGAGCCCCGCAAGGTCATAGTTGTTAATATTTTGGAACTTCAAATTAAAAATCTGGTGTGACTGATCGCACAGCACACAACTTTCTCTTACCTTCGGTAATCGAAAGTTGTGTTCTGTGCTTGTCATACCAGATTTTTTGTGTCGATATATATTTAGTTCCCGACAGTACGGTACATCCGAATTTCAAGATGTTACATATATAAGTATGGGAAAATATATATATTACCATGGGATCCATTTCTCCTATCTTTCCTATGAAGCACACGAGTAAAGTGTGCTTCAAACAATTTTGAGGGCAAAATGAGAATATACATTTTAAAGAGGATCTAAAATATAAGTGATTTTTGAATTTTAATCAAAATCGTTGGAGCGAATTTTGAGAAAATCGAAAAAAACTGAAAAAGTACATGAGTAAAGATCTAGTACTCTTTGATTGAATTTTGTTCAAAAGTTTCGTGTTATTTGCCAAGGGGGTAGCTAACTTAAATATAAAATTTCAACTTCCTAGCTCTTTTCGTTCTTGAGATATTTTGTTATTGCGAAAACCAATTTTTTGGATTCAAGGGACCTCAAAACGTGTATATCCATCAAAATCTCGACATCGGATTTTTGACATGAATCCAATACTTTTTTTCTATAAATTAACATTTATAGGTAAGAGAAAGTAAAAACATGACATAAATGCAAAATTTTCACTTCTTTGTCAAAAGTCTAAATTTGCCAATTGATTAATTTATTTTGAAGTCATAAAGTGAAATATTGAATATTTAAAAATAATGATATGCTCTTGAAGACATGTTATGTGAATTTTGCAAGACTAATTCCAAAAGGCAGAAAGAAACAAACATAATTTTATTATTAACATGTTTGCTATCTATTAATATAATAAGATTTATTTCTATGCATAACATACATATATCAACTTCATTTTTGTCAAAATTGAACTTGCTCTACTTTCGAGAAAAAAAAAATCTAATACGAGTATTTAAAATTTAAGCGTTGCCAATTTCAATCTAATTTTTGAAGATTTTCGAAGAATAACCATTTTTCTTATGTGTGTGCAAAAAGAAGTAATTTTATTAATTGAAAATTTTAGGCGGAGACGTCAGGTGAAACATCGATTGCGCAATATCAACAATTGAGAAAAGGGGAATTCCCAAATCGAAAGAGGGAGAGCAACAAACTATCCGTTATTCTCATTTGGGTTTATCTCGCTATTATTAACTTATCATCTGAAATAAGTCAAAATTTGAGTTTTGATTTATCGATTTTATTTGTAAAGCCATGGAGAACAGCCAACTTACGCCAGGTAAGATTATATTTTGTTCTATTATCGCTAATTCATTAATTCTAAAAGTATAAAAAATGTGAAAAATATTAAGTGATTAATCCAATTGGCCTGGTAGCCAAAGGTAAAAGAAGTTCGTCCGTCCGCCGTGAAAGCGGGAAATTCTGGTTCGAGTCCAGGTAGCGTGATTTGCCCAAACATGTTAATACAAATTAAATTAATTTTATATTGATATTAAAGAGTTTTTCTGGACAGAATACACCAATCGTTAACTTATCTCTATTACAAATATCTATGACAACATGAATTATTTGTAAGACGTGCTCTTATCAGACATTTGATAAAACTAAATGAAATCGATTAATGAACTCTATGTAAGAAAACACTTGATATAACATTAATTTTAATAAAAGACCCTCAGCTGAGTCTTTCTCCCTACTCTTATTTTTTTCCTATGTACTTCCTAGTTGCTTTGACAATGGACTTAGGACGTTATGCCTTCATTAAAAAAAATTAATAAAAATGAAACCTCGGAATAGAATTAGAATTTTAGCAATTTTGATTGGCCTTTTGCCGCTTGCTTGGAATTTAAGATACATTATAGCAACGATAGTGTGAAAATTTGTATTACGATTTCGGGTTAGAAAAATGTTTTTAGATTCCCATTTCAAGTCAATGTGCAAATTAGTTATTGCATATTGTAAAGGTATGTACACATGTGCTCCGCTCCTCTAAACACCTTAATTAAGAAAAAATAATTAAATTTTTTATAATTTCAGAACAACAAGAAAAAATTGCATGGATAAACAAAGAAACATTAGAAGAAATTATTAGAAATGAAGAAAATGACGAGAAAATAATTGTGCAGTATTATAAAAAAGAACCATTAGTTGCCAATGGAGAAAATTATGGTTCAAACATTTGTCGAGTTTGTGTTACTTACCAAGATTCAAAAAATGAGAAGGAAGAACTTGGGTTAGTTGTGAAAAGCGGTGTTGAAGCTGTCGAAGATAGTATCTTTAACAGGGAACGAGAGTTCTACAAAACAGCCAAACCCAATCTGGAAAGGATTTTCATCAACCGTACAGGAATCAAAGATCCTCACTTGTTTGCTCCTCGGTATTTCCATTGTGACAATCCTAATTCATTCATTTTGGAAGAAATGCGAGGGTATAAAATGGGTAATCGAAGAGAAGGATATTCACTTGCTCAAATCCAACGTGTAATCAAATATCTGGCTCGATTTCATGCCACCTCTTTGGCTTGGATTGAAGAAGATCCAACTTTACCGGAAAAATTTCCTCCAAAAGTACTTTATACAGAAGAAAAATATTCTCTTTTAGATACATATTTCGTAAAAGGGATTCTTGCTCTTGCTGAAGAGGTTGACTCGTGGCCAGGTTACCAACATTACAAAGAAAAATTGATTCGACATAGGGAAAAAGCAACAACACTAATTATTAATTCTCGAAAGCCAAATGCAGCTAAACATTTTGCGTGCATTCATGGAGATTGTTGGATCAATAATATTCTTATGAATGAAGAAAATGTTGTAATGGTGGATTACCAAGTGTACCATTGGGCACCAATTGCTATCGATATCACACAGTTATTGTATACAAGTTTTAGAAGCAAAGATCGTCAAAAACATTTCGACTCTCTCATACAGGTATTTTTACGATATTTTATTTTGTTCTATTCACTGATATTCTAAATTTTTTAAAATAAGCATTTAATTTTAAATAAAATTACGAAAACAATTTGAACTAAAATACTTAATGACTAGCAAAATGCCTTTTTCTAATTCATTATGAATATGAACTTCCCAGCAAGAGACACCCTTGACATTATATATCTTCCATTAATCCATCAAATAAATGACTGAAGATTGAGCATAAATAAATGCACTGTTAAAAGTTGCCGGTTATTCGATAAGAATCAGAATAGTTCCAGTGTATTTATTTAATTTTTGAAAATGTATAAATTTTACGGTAAACTTTTGAACTATTTAACAAATTGCCTTCCCATTTTGGTTCATTAACATTTCGGAATTATATTGTTACTTCAGAATAGGTGACCAAATAAATATAAATATCAATATAAAGAGATGGACATTTATAACATTTGTCTTTATTTTTTCTATTTTTGTAGCTGTATACCGATGAAATCCAAAGAAATCTCCAACTTCTTCATTTGGATCCAACTCAGATCAGCTTCGAATCTCTCAGAAACGATTGCCTGGCAATGCTACCAGTATCTATAACTGTCCCTTTGTGTTATCATCAATTAACAGTGCTACCCCAAGAATCAGAAAAAGTAAACATTAGCTGTCTTTTCACTGACGAGTTTCTTGACCTAAACTCTGCCTGGAGAAAAGCCTATAAAAATGAGAATTATATTAACGAGATGAAACAGCTTCTTGATGAAGCGCAGAGCATGGGTATTTTTAAATGAAATGATTGTAAATATCAATTATTAAAACCCAAATAAATGAAAAGTCCTTGAAAAAATTTTGTTTTTATTTTTTAAAACTTCAGTGTTTAAGAGATCTATTTATGCTTTATGCCCATTGCAGAGTTTGAAATTTAAGCCGGTCTTTTCTAGCTGATGCTTAAAGCTTAAAATTATAAATTAATTCAATTTTTGAAATCAGGATAATCACCAAATGCCTAATATCAGCAACTAACAGAAAAAAGAAATTGCTACTTAAAAGATCACTTAGATAAAAAGATTTTCTGATATCCTCATTTGAGTGGAAGTCTAACTTATCTCTCGCTGTTAGTAACTTATCAGCTTATATAATTAATAATCATTGTGAGTTAGAATCTAACTAGTTCTTTTACTTATTTGATTGTGAAACAATGAAGGACAACAATTTCCTGACACCAGGTATTTTATTATTATAATCGTTTCATAAATTTCAAGATCTTAAATTCATTTTATATCAAGTTGTTTTCTTATTAGAAGGCATGAATCGTAACTGTGTCGCTTTAAAATATCAATGTGTTATCTAATTATAGCATATTGTTAGAAAAACTAAATTAATTTTTTATAATTTCAGAACAATTAGAAAAATTATCATGGATAAACAATGAAACATTAGAAGAAATAATTAAAAATGAACAAAAGGAAGACAAAATCATAGTGCAGAGTTATGAAAAAGAACCATTAGTTGCCAATGGAGAAAATTATGGTTCAAATATTTGCAGAGTTAATGTTACTTATGAGGATTCAAAAAAAGAGAAGAAAGAACTTGGGTTAGTAGTAAAAAGCGGAATTGAAAATATTGAAAGCACTTTTTTCAAAAGGGAAAAAGAGTTCTATGAAACAGCCAAAACTAACCTGGAAAGAATTTTCATCAAGCGAACTGGAATCAAAGATTCTCACTTGTTTGCTCCTCGTTATTTCCATTGTGACAATCCTAGTTCATTCATTTTGGAAGAAATGCGAGGTTATAAAATGGGTAATCGAATAGAAGGTTATTCACTATCTCAAATTCAAAGGGTGCTAAAATATTTAGCTCGATTTCATGCCACCTCTTTAGCTTGGTTTGAAGAAGATCCGACTTTGCCAGAGAAATTTCCTTACAAAGCACTTTATACTGAAGATTTTGTGGAAACTTTTTTCGCCAAAGGGATTCTTGCTCTTGCTGAAGAGATTGACTCGTGGTCAGGTTACCAACATTACAAAGAAAAAGTGATTCGACATAGGGAAAAAGCAACAAAACTAATTCTTAATTCTCGAAAGCCAAATGCAGCTAAACATTTTGCGTGCATTCATGGAGATTGTTGGATCAATAATATTCTTATGAATGAAGAAAAAGTTGTGATGGTGGACTACCAATTGTATCAATGGGCACCAATTGCGGTCGATATTACACAGTTGCTTTATACAAGTTTCAGAAGTAAAGAACGTCAAAAATATTTCGACTCTCTCATACAGGTATTTTATGATATTTTATCTTTTGAATAGCTTACTTAAAATAAACTTTTTTATTAGTTGGTTGCCTATATCTTTTCTTTTTTTTTTATACAAAATAGTCTATGACCTTCCTGACCTTAGAAGAAGTTTGTTAAGGCCTACATCGATTCAATTACAAAATTACTTATTTTAATATGATTTTATATAAATAGTTTTTAAGATATTAATGCCAAGAGTTTATTATATGAAATATTTCCTCCTGAACCTGAATTATATTACTTAACATAATTATGCCTATAACCAATCTTTGATTGATAACTTCATCTCCATTTAATACAATTTTTTACTTTTCTAGCTGTATACTGAAGAAATCCAAAGGAATCTGAAACTTCTTCAGTTGGATCCCAATCAGATCAGTTTTGAATCGCTCAGAAACGATTGCCTGGCTATGCTACCTGTTACTCTAACTATTCCTTTAGGCTACTATCAATTACTATTACTGCCTAAAGAATCAGAAGCACTAAAAATTACCTGTCTTTTGACAGACGAGTATCTAGACCGAAATTCTCCGTGGAGAAAAGCCTTTAAAAATGAGAATTATATTAAGGAGATGAAGCAGGTTCTCGACGAAGCGGAGAGCATGGGAATTTTAAAATGAAATACATAAGAAAATCCAGATAAAAGAACATTTCTTTAAGAATTTTGTTTCAAGTCTTTTAGAGTTTAAGGCATTTAGTATTCAATTAAATTAGACATTGACCTACATTGACATTCCCTATCCCTTAAAATGAATAGCTTTTTAGAAAATATTCTATTTGAAAAAATTGATAATTATCATATTTTTAATTTTCAGAATTAAATGATTGTTATGGACACTCTGTATATTATATTTGATTTTTTTATGATTAAGTTTGTTGTATTCATGATTAATAAGGAGTTATAATTGATCAAATCAATTCCTCAAGTTGTTATCAATTTTTAAAGATGGACGCTATATTGGTAGATTTTACAATCTTTAATCTTTTATAGAAAATAAGCCAATAAATGTGAGTGCTTCAAAACAGAAAGTGTCCAAAAGTTGTTACTAATTTATTTTAAAAGAGTATATTCCAAAACATAATTATGCCAGAGTTCAAAACATTTATTGACGTGTTCTCTGGGACACACTGTATAATCAAGATATTATTTTTGACTAGAGAAGTGAATGATCTAATATTATGAATAGTAATAGCCCTTCCAAGATGGTGCAGAGGAAGAGGTACCTGCTAAAGCGGGCAACACGCCTAGTTGTCCAATATTATGCAATCTCATAAGTTGGGAAATAAATGGAAAGAGGAGAGAGATACACAGAGAAACTGGAGGGGAGCAAGGCCATTACAAGTATGTCAGAGGAGAGGAAGGGGAAATACGCTGCTTTATCTGTCATTTACATTTGAATATATGGGGAATAAAAGCATCTTGTCTCTAAATTAGTGAGTTAAGTTATTTTATAACACCATCATATTCACACCTGAGGATATTTTATTATACAAACAAGGATGAAGGATAATCCGCTTAGTACAGGTACAATTATTTATTTATTTTTATAACAAGCTTGCCGGATAGCAATTATTAAAAAAGATGTCAATAAAAATTATTAGAATTTTACTGACACACAGGATCTAGTCACGCCGAATTTTTTACTTTCCTTCGCCGAACATGTTAAAACTAATGTATTAGATTTTTAAAAAGATTTGTTTACATACAAAGATGTAATTGAATCAAGCGCGGTCCTAGGGCTTTTATTTTTTTACTTTCTCTTACCTCTATATATATGTTAATATATAGAGAGAGAAAGTATTGGATTCATGTCAAAAATTCGATGTCGAGATTTTGGTGGATATACACATTTTGAGGTCCCGTGAATCCAAAAAAGTGATTTTCGTGACATTGTCTGTCTGCGTGTGTGTCTGTCTGTCTGGGTTCAATTTAAAGCATGAAAGAATTGAGCTAGGAGGTTGAAATTTTATATTTAAGTTAACCACCCCCCGGGAGCGTGAAAATAAGCTTTTAATCAAAATCGGCCAAAAAGTACTAGTACTTTACTGATGTACTTTTTAAGTTTTTTTCGATTTTCTCAAAATTCGCTCGAACGATTTTGATTAAAATTCTAAAATCAATTATTTTTTAGATTCTCTTTAAAATGTATATTCTCATTTTGCCATTGAAATCTTCTGAAGACCACTTTATTCTTGTACTCCATAGAAGAGAAATGGTTGCCATGGCAACAAAATATAAATATTTTTCAATAAATTTTACAATGTACCATACTGTCAGAAACTAATTATATGTCGACGCATATTTGTTACGTGACGAATTGTGCCAAGTTACCCTACAGTAAGCCGCGTAAAAGAACTTCGTTCCAAAAAAAAGTGAATGTTAGTGGTAGGTCTCAGAGCCTGGGTTCAATCTCTAAGAAAAATAAAATTTTTAAACATTATTAGAAATTATAAAAAATATTTTATCGTCTTTAAAATGTGTTCCTTTGGGAGAAGGGAGGGGAGGCAATTGCCTCTCTCCAATCGGAAAAATTTTTCTGTCTCATAGTCATAGACAATATTTGCTTATCAAAAATTATTAACAAGTAATTTAATTTAAAATTAAGATAATCTAATCTTAAAAACTAAGATCAATGAACTTTTTAAATCTATTATTTTTTGTTATCATAAACACTAATCAATTTTTTAAATTACTTTTTCAGAAGATCAAGAGCAATTATCATGGTTAAACAAAGAAATATTAGAAGAAATAATTCAAAATGAGAAAAAAGCGGAGAAAATAACTATCTGTGATTATAAAAGTGAATATTTAATTCCTTCTGGAGAAAATTATGCTTCTAATCTTTATCGAATGCACGTTACTTATAAAGATACTTCGAATAAAGAGAAAGAACTTTGGCTAGTTGTAAAAATGATAACAAAAGGATTCGACGCAACTATTTTTAACAGGGAAAAGGAATTCTATGAGATCGCCAAACCTAACCTGGAGAGAATTTTCACCAACCGAACCGGGTTCAAAGATCCGCCATTATTCGCCCCTCGCTACTTTCAATGTAACAGACCCGAAGCGCTTATGATGGGTGAGATGCGAGGGTATAAAATGGCAAATCGATTAGAAGGTTATTCGCTTTCTCAAATCCAAGTAGTCATCAAAAATCTGGCTAAATTACATGCCATGTCCATGGCATGGTTTGATGAGGACCCAACGATCCCTCAAAAATTCTCTAGCGATATGTTTTATACAGAAGAAAAAATCTCTAATATCGAGATTTATTTTTCTAAACCACTTCTTGTTCTTGCTGAAGAAGTTGAATCGTGGCCAGGTTACCAGCATTACAAAGAAAAATTGCTTCGATATATGAAAAGAGCGCCCAAGTTAATTATTAACTCACGGAAACCGAATGCAGCTAAACACTTTGTGTGTATACATGGAGATTGCTGGCTCAATAATATTCTTATTAATGAAGACAAAGTTGTTTTTATAGATTTCCAAGCCTATCATTGGGCCCCAGCTGCTATAGATATCACTCAGTTATTTTATACCAGTTTTAGTACCAAAGAACGTCAAAAATATTTCGATTCCCTCATACAGGTATTGTTAAAACCTTTTAACTATATACTGTACGATTTCTAGTATTTTTCTACAAAATTGTTCTAGCCCTAATCATAGGTATAGGAAGATTATTTCAGTTAGCATTAATATGACTAGAGGGGAGGGGGGCACTTGATTTTGATTAAGTCCGGATATTTTTATTTTTATATGTTATACTTGTAAAACTGATAATTTTCTTATAAATGCTTCAAATTTTAGATACGTCAATTTATAAGCCCAAAATCAAGAATATTTAAAATATTAACTTTATCGAAATAATAAGCCTTACGTATATATAATAATTTTCTATTATTAATTACATTTTGTTATTTAAGGACTATAATTCCATTATTGCCGAGACCAGAGTCACTGGTCACATTTGCAATTTATAAAAAGTCAGATTTATGCCCCGATTAAAAATTATTTTTTTATCTATACCGGCTGATATCTGAAACTAGGGTGGAAACAAGATCAGCCGAAACGAAACCGAATTGTTCAGTCACCAGTTTGGCAGAAACCGTAATGATACCGAAACTTGTGTTTCCTATAAAAGATAATTTTTCGTTGTTACCTTTCTTTTAGTGAACGACTAATTTTTCTTCCCAATCAAACATTTGACCTTTTTTGTTTCTAGGCAGAGTGCGAGCTCATCCAAACGTTGCAGACTCTGGTTTCGCTACTTTTTGGCTGACCCTCACGAAACAGATTTTGGCAAATGGCGTATCCTATACCTGTACTAACGGTTATATCTGAAACACACTTATTTTGCAATTGGCCAAATGTTTGCCCGATGGCCATTTAATTAAAATAAAAACAAATAAAAAAATAATTCCCTTACCGCCCTTACCCTAATTAAGAAAGATACAAAAAATTTCTTCAAACAAAAGTTGTTCATAATTAAGAATACAGGAATTTTATAAATATATATTATTTTGATAAAGTTAATATTTAAGGTAATATTTTTATTTTTTATGATATAGGGCTTAAAATGTTTACACGTAAAATATCAGTTTTACACAAATAAGTATTGTATAATAAATAAAAATGTCCAAAATTTAATAATAAAACTAGTTGTTTCTTGATGGCTGGATATTGATTATATGAGGATGTGGCTCATATTATTATATGAGGATAGGGCAGCCAAGGCGAAAAATAAAATAAAAATTTTATTATTTTTTGTCGACGTTTCGAGTGCCGATCGCACTCTTCATCAGGACAAAAATGATGACAAGTTGTCAGGTTTGTTGACCTCGGAACAGTTAAAGAGAGTTTTTCAAGAAAATACAAATTGGTAAAAACGTTGCTAGACTGCCATGTCAACAAACCTGACAACTTGATATCATTTTTGTCCTGATGAAGAGTGCGATCGGCACTCGAAACGTCGACAAAAAATAATAAAATTTTTATTTTATTTTTCGCCTTGGCTGCCCTATGCCACATCCTCATATTTAATAATAAAATATTTGAGACCTTATACAATTTATTAAGACAAGGGGTGGGGGTTGGGGGGGGGGGGCCATTTGAATGAATTAAAGGTGAGAAAAAGCCTCAGAGTTGGGGGCCCCTACGCCTTCTACGGGCCTAGGGTCCATTCAAAATTTTTAACTACTTTTTGTAAAAAAAAATTTTCTATTCCTTACAATAATTCTATTTGAAAGATACTATCAAAAGTTTGATAGATGTAACGTCATTCTAATCAATAGAGAAAAAAATAAATAAGTCAAAAAATTTTAAAATAACAATAATTTATTTAAAATGCACCATGAGTGCAAATGTTCTTTCTCTCTAGTCGCATTTTAATTAATTTATTCAAAGCTAATGCACAATTTATTTTTAAAAAAATACGAAATAGAAATTATATTAAATTTTTCTGTTTTTCTAGCTATATGTGGATGAAATTCAACAATATCTCAAACTTCTGCATCTAGACCCGAACCAGATTACGTATGAGTCTTTAAGAAACGATTGCATAGCCATGCTTCCTGTTTCTATCAGTATTCCTCTCTGCTTCTACCAATTGACAAGATTGCCCCCAGGATATGAAAAAGTGAACATTTCGAGTTTATTCAGTGACGAATTTCTAGATCCAAACCTTCCATGGAGAAAAGCCTATCAGAACGAAGAGTACATCAAAGAAATGAAAATGATTCTTGATGAAGCAGACAGTATTGGCATCTTCAGTAATATTTAAAAGTGTTTTAAAAAGTTTGAAGTTTTTATGGAACTCTTTTAAATATTGAAATGAAGAGGTTAAAAGAAAATAAAAAAATTTATTTTGCAATCAACTTTTAGCACGCCGATCGCTCTCTTACCCCGCACAAATAAATGCCAAACGAAATTTGAAAGTTGTATTCAAAAAATTAGAACTCTAAAATTCTAAATCTTGATAAAGAAGAGTAAATTTAGCTTGACATTTGATTTATTCTCGAGGAAGAGTACAACTAGATTTCGAAACGTTGAAAAGAAAATAAATTTTATTTATTTTCTCCTTGGTTGTCTCAAGAAAGTCAAAAATAACTCTCTTTGTTTTTTTAAGAATAAGATTGATTGTAAAATAGTGTACACCAAAAGTATTGTAAAATAAATATCTAAATATATATTTTAATTTGGCCTAATATAATAAATTATTACTATTATATTAATAAGAAGTTATCAATGCACTTTGAAGATGGGGAATTATTGTTTCAGAAACGTTGCAATTAAAAGAGAAATTTTAAAAATGCATCCACTCTCAAACTATCAAATTGCAGTTTTTAACAACTATTTAGAAAATAAAATATTGATTGCCTCTAGTTTATAGGCCAACACCGGAACTAAAATTAGGACTAATCAAAGATGGACGACTTTGTTTTATCTAAATTGGACAGTGGCAGATAATTAAAAATTTGGCTAAACAACAGTCGAGTGACCTTACAAAATCAACATAAGATTCCATATTATTTTGTTAAGAACTATTTTAAAAATTTAAGAGGACTCACCAATATGGGCAAAAACGCTAAAGCCTAGTTATAAAAGATGTAGCTTACCTGAAACAAAGGAGAAAAAAATAATTAGTAAAAATATATAAAATTTATTTACTCATTATATTTCTAAAGTAAGAAAAAATTTGGTTAAATTTTAAAGTCGCGGCATGAGTTTGTGGAGGAGTAGGGGTAAAAAATGTGACAAGAGAAGAAGAGATAACCTTGAGATAAACTAATTATGTTCAATTATCTCATTCAATCACAGTAGGGCATACTATTTGGGTGTAATTGCAGAACATTTCAATTTTTAATCATGAGTTCTTCCAAAGAATCGTCAGGAAGTTTGGAAGCAATGATGAAAGAATGGAATCCTGATACATTTCATTTTAAAGAAGGTAAGTTGTACGATTATATGGACCCACCTGTTATGCATTAGTGTGTCAAGCGCCGAAAAATTAAAAATTGAGTTAAGCACAGAATATTGTTTCAAATAGTATTTTTTATGAAATATGTCCTAAAAAAATTTATATTTAATGTTACTTGCACAATTGACAAAAAAAAAAATTATATATAATCCAATGAAAACAAAAAACTTTATTGTTGATTTTCTCAAATCTCGGTAGCTGGCGCTTGACACACTAATGCGTAACAGGGTCAATATATAAATAGTTGCAAATACAAAGAGCGCATTAAAGTAATATATTTTAGCGAGGCGAATAGCTGAATCCATATGTAGTAAGATAGAATAAAAGGTCTAACAGTATGTTTTTTTTTCCTTATTTTATTCAAACCAACAGCGGTTTCGGTCGACTTTGCGACTATTTTTATTGGTAGGGGTCAGTCAAAAAGAAGCCCTCGGATGTTTATCTGATGGGCTTTCTTTTGATTGAACCCTACCCATGAAGATAGTCGCTACGACGACCGAAAGGTCACTGTTGTTTTCAATAAAATAAGAAAACAAGTTGGTCCTCTTCAAAGTAAAATTTTTGTTAGATATTTTTCATTATGAAATTGAATCGTTGTGTTTATTAAAGCTTTTGTGGTTTGAAATATTATTATTAGGAGAATTTTTAATTATAGACCACATTTTTGTATTAAATGTTTATTAAAAATATATAAATATTTAATACAAAAATGTGGTCTATAATTAAAAATTCTCTAATAATAAATTGAATCGTTGTTTCATCATAATACCCAATTGATGTTTATCAGCTATTTTCTAATTATCTTTATATTAATTACGTAATTTAAAAGGAAAATGAAAATACGAAATAATATGGAAATAGTTTAAGGAAAAAGCTAAGAAGAGTCGTGTGACTTTACAAAATCGATTATAATTATTCGATGCCAGGATTTTTTTGAAAATACACGTTTTGAAAGGTCCTGATAAATAATTATTCTTTCTTTGAAAGTCTATATTGCCAAAAATGCCGAAAAAATTAAAAAAATTAAAAAAAATAAAAAAAAATAATTATAATAATCGAGATTCAATTGCTAGACACAAAAAAATTTGTACAGCAAGCACATTATATAATTCTATGATATTCTATGATACAGAAGGTAAGATAAAGTTGTGTGATGTGCGGTTATTCATAGCATTTTTTTTATTTTTTTTTTTTTTTTGGAAAGAAGTTTTTTAACGCGGCTTATTTTTTTTTTTTAATATTAAGAAGGGTTTTTAGAAATGATCAAAATTTTACAAACTGGAGAGAACTTATTTAAAATTTAGTAATACTTGGTATATTAATAATAATAATAGTTACATGGGTTAATTCCACGGAAGCGGAAGTGGAATATCACATTTTAGCAATTTACTAAATAGGAAAGTATTGAGTAGGTCTAGGATTAAAGAGTTAATTTTCAAACTTATTATACTTATTTGTAGATTCAATTGCTTATTTAAATGAGGAATTTTTTGAAAATATTCTTCAAAACAATCTGAAGCAAGCAAATTTAAAAGTTATAAAAATTGAAAAAAGTCAAGCCGTTATGGAAGGAGAAAATTATGGAAGTGTTCCAGTAAAAATAATAGTTGTTTATAAGATCGACAAATCTGAGAAGAAATTGCATCTAATAGTCAAATCTTGTCCTAGTATTACTTCAGATATAGAGAAAATATTTGCAAAAGAAAATTTGTTTTATGAAAATATTTGGCCTAAAATTGCAAAGATATTAAATTTAAACGATGATTTTGAAAATCCTGCTTATTTTGTTCCAAGGTTGGTTTTTTGATTTTTATACAAATTATTTAAAGCTCTGAATGGGCACACATACAAGGAAGAAATTTTGTATTTTAATTTATTACAGACACTTTTCGGGTGGACCTGATACCACTATAATCATGGAGGATTTACGTGAAAGAGGATATCGAAACGTTCCTCGCCACAACCGTCTGAATTTTGACCATTGTAAAATTGTTCTTAAAAGGCTAGCGCAATTTCACACAGCTTCCCTTAAATTGACACAAGAGGAGCCAAAACTCAAAGAAAATAATTTTGAAAATCCGTATGAGGCGGACCATGCTTTTCTGAAGGAAATGTTTAAGCAAGGGGTTTTAATCCTCGCTAAGGAAATCCTTTCCTGGCCTGGGTGAGTTAAATATCCAAATGAGTAGAAGTTACAGAAGAAAAATAAATAAATGGTAGATGGTAACGCTTTCAATTCAGCAGTCCCGTGGCGCTATCATTAATTCAACAAACAAAATTATTTAAAAAGAGACATGAAATTGAAAATTTTTTTAATTTGCCTCTTTTTGTAATTTCAGATATGAACATTATAGTCCTCGACTTGAAAAATTGAGTGGTACCCTTTGGGAAAGAGTAAAGAAAGTCAGATCTGCAAATAATGGAAGAATCACAGTATTGAATCATGGAGATTGTTGGAGCAATAATATATTGTTCCATTATCCTGAAGAATCTGAAAAGCCTGATGCTGCTATTCTAGTGGATTATCAGAGATTCCAATGGGGTAGCCCCGCAGTTGATTTGATCTATTTCTTTTATATTTCAGCCCAATTGGATGTAGTAATGAACAAATTAGATAAGCTTATTGATTATTATCTTTCAAAAGTACACGAAACTCTTACGAAATTAAATTTGCCTTTATCACTGTTCCCTGATGAAGATTTGAGGGCAGATTTAGAGGATAGTTTAATATTGGGATTCGCCAATTCGTTTACAATTCAGGTTATCACTCAAGCTGAAAAAGGGAAACCGATCGACTTTGTTCAAATTATAAATGGACAAGCTCGTGAAGAAAATAGCCAATGGCGACAAACTTTATCTAACATTCCAAGTTTACGAAAGTATATTCAAACGGTTTTAGATCTAGCTAGTGCTAAAAAATTGTTTTAATGAAGAAGAAAATTTAATCTATTATATTTATTGTTTTACTTTATTAAGAGTTGACTAGTATTTTTTTCTTAATCTTTTGTTACTTTAGTTCCCATCCGGTTATTTTTTATCTTACAAATCAAGAAAATTAATAAAAATTATTAAACAAATAATATTTTTTTCATTTTCCTACTATCCTAACATTGAAGTCCCATAATTTAGCTTCCGATTTGAATCGTTTATTTCAGAAACCACCTAAGCGACAAAATTTCAAATCATGTGTTTTTGGTGCTACTGTACAATTTAAAGGTAAATACATCTTTTAGATTATCCCAATAGCATGTTTTTGATTTGGTAAAAAAATATTTGAAGGAGACTAGACCTATACTTAAGCTGCAAAACAGTTTTCTTTAGTTTTCCGAAAGTTGAAAAAAGCGCACTTAGGTGGTTTCTGAAATAAACGATTCATTTAGTGTCGTGAAAATTCTACTGCAAGGGTTCCAAGCGACCCGATATATTTATTTGTATTTGTTTAACTTAAAATTGAATTAAACATTTTGTTTTATAACGAGATAAGGAAAAATTAACGTATAAGAGAATATATAAATTTATAACTGTTAGATAAGAGAAAGTACTTTTTAGTTTGGAGTTTTAATAAAAACTATGAAAAGTTTTCTAGTGAAATTGTTAATAACTAAATTTCTAATGAACTTTATCAACTCTCAATCAATTTTTTTTTAGATTTGAAAAAAAAAAAACACAATTTCTTTTCGAAACGTAATTCTCAAGCTATAGATAAGAAAACACATTATTGATTGCCCCTGTTTAGTAGGCAAACCCTGCAATTAGAGTATTAAATCTAGAATGAAGATTGATTGAATTGCCGTTTATTAAAATTGGAGAGTGGAGAATTAAATTCTATTTTTAATATAAAATTTTAAAAATTTGATTTGTATAATTATATATTCTGGTAAACAAGTACCGAATTCAACTTTAAATTACCGAAAGAGAAACGTGTATGCTGTGCGACTAGCACCCCAAGAAACTTCTCTGGATCCGTTTTTGGAATACAATTTAAGTGACACATTCACATGAGCGCTCAAGAGAACACTTTGGTTCACGCGAATGTGTGTCACTTAAATTGTATTCTCATTGATTATGGCCAACCGGCTCTGAAGACGGCCTAGAAAGGGCCCGAAATGTCAGCCTGTGTTTAATAAAATAAAATTAGCTATCGCACGTCTTGACGTTTTTTTGACTCCGACTATAGAATTCAATATGAATTTTCAAATGTGAAACGAAATACAGTATAAGTCTCTGCTAGCGTCCAGAGGGGGTGGAAGATGATTAATAATTAAAAATTTTGTAGTCGTGTAACGCTACAAATAAAAAATTCCAATAGATTCATGGAAGGGGCCAATTATTCCCTTGTGGATGGTGATCAGAGGTAGTCAATTTAAAATACATTTTATCACCAAATGAACGAATGGTTAGAGTATTCTCTGTGATTTAGCTCCTGTAACAACTCTTCCACCGTTCTATTTTTTGAGTCGTTTTAGCTTTGCCTTAGCTTATAGGCTTGGCACCATTAACGCTATCTAGCGCAAACCGAAATCATTAAAGACTAAAATCATTTTCCTTAGAGCTGTCCGTCCTTTGGTTTGGTTATGACAAGAGTAGGAAGGAGAAAAAAATGAGTCAGCTTGCCAATTAATTAATATGAGCATTTGAAAAACGTGTGAAAAGTTAATCAGCGGATGAACTTAGAACTTATTTACTTATTTTAGCTTATTCAAACATCTTTTATTTTCATAATATCTATCTTTAAATAATACCTCTCAGAAGGAGTAGGGATAAATACTGTGAGAAAGTAGGGGATAACATCGAGATAAAGTAGTTATCTCCAATCATCTCATTCAGTCAGAGTGAAGCGTTCAGCTTGGTTGTAGAGTGGGCTATAGCGAAAAAATTAATCATGAGTTCTTCCGAATTAGAACAAACGGCCAAAGCTCCTAGAGGAAGTTTGGATGCAATGATGAAAGAATGGACTCTCGATTCAATTCAATTTAAGGAAGGTACGAAATATATTGATGATTTTTTTATTTACAATCTAATAATATTATGAAAATTTCGAATTAAGACTTATTTTTTTTTTTAGATTCAATTGCATATTTAAATGAGGAAGTTTTTGAAAATATTCTTCGAAAAAACCTTAAGCAACCAAATTTAAAAGTCATAAAAATAGAAAAGAGTCAAGCTGTTCAGAGTGGGGAAAATTATGGAAGTGTTCCAGTAAAAGTACTAGTTGTTTATAAGATCGACAATTCTGAAGAAAAATTGCATCTTTTAGTCAAATCTTCTCCTGGCAATTCTACAGAAATGAAGCAAATATTTGAAAAAGAAAATATGTTTTATGAGAAAGTTTGGCCCAAAATTGCAAAGCTATTAAATTTAAACGATGATTTTGAAAATCCTGCTTATTTTGTACCAAGGTTAGTTTTTTAATTCAAACTTTTTTTTTTTTAAATTTATTTAAGGTCTTTTTCAACAATAGTTGAGGAAACGGGCACCAGGAAGTAAGTTTCTACGAAATGAAACGCAAGAGTAGTGGAGACAGTTTCGGCTATAATTAAATATCGCCATCCTCAGTCCATTTTCTAGGGCCGAAACTGTTTCCACTACTCTTGAGTTTCATTTCGTAGAGGCTTGCTTCCTGGCTGCCAGCCACTTCACAAATTGTCATCGTTAGGGTCTTTTTCGGCATCTGAGGCCATTTTAACCCCGTCCCTATTTATTTCAATTGAAATAAATTTCTCGCTTGGGACAAGATGCAAACCCTTCTTTTGGCACTATAAGCTAATGATCTACCTCTGAGGTCTTTTGTAAAACAATGTTAATTGTTTAATCATTTGAGGAAGAGACCTCCGAGCAGCAAGTAAATGATAACATTTTGTACATATCAAAGTTAAAAAGAAATTGTGTTTAATTGCAATGAATAATAAGATACCTAAGATCGTGTATAATTAACAATATTTGCCCTGATGAAGGTCGTGATTGGCGACCGAAACGTCGGCAAATAAAAATTAAAAGATTTTTTTTTTTTTATTTAATCTCCTGGCTGCAAAGTCCCTGCGAATCCTGAATAAATCTCCACAGCCAAAAAACATCAATTTAATGTTAATTAATACCTTTTTTTCCCTTGGCCTATAGCTCAGAGCATTGGCTTCTGATACCAAAGGTCAAGAGTTTGCAACCCGTTTCATGCAACAAAAATTTATTTCAATTGGATTGGTAGCTAATCCAAGTGAAATAGAGACAGGAAAATATACTATATTTTGATCGGTTGCAGACACTTTTCGGGTGGACCTGACACCGCTATAATAATGGATGATTTAGGTGAAAGAGGATATCGAAACGTTCCTCGCCACGATCGTCTTGACTTTGATCATTGTAAACTTGTTCTTAAACGGTTAGCACAATTGCACGCTGCTTCAATGAAATTGAGACAAGAGGAACCAGAATTCGAAAAAAAGAATTTTTCAAATGCATATGAGACGACCGATGCTTTTCTGAAGGAAATGTATAAACAAGGAGTTTTAATCCTCTCTAAAGAGATCGTTTCATGGCCTGGGTGAGTTAAGTAAAAAATATTTGATATCCATTTGAGTAGAATGGCGGAAGAAAGCCAAACAATTGAGAGATTGTAACCTTTTTAATCGAATTAATTTTACCAACGTAATAATTTAAAAGTTTTTTTTTTTATTAAAAAAAAAACACACTTTTTCTCATTCACACATACATACAAACAGTTTTTTCGGCAACTTAGGCCATTTAAGACTTTAATCGATACTAGTATGTTTAATATATCTATGGGGGGGTCCAGGCATTCTTATTTAAGCCATTTGGTATCCAAATGGCTTAAATAAAATCATCGGACTGCCTGGGGTCCGAACCTGCGACTTTTGGTATACAAGGTTAGCACGCTAACCCCTACACCAATCCCGAGGGCAATTTAAAAGTTAATTAGAAAATAAATGAAATTTGATTATGATTAATTCAACATACAAAATTAATAAATAAAAGACATGAAATTGAATAATCTAATTTCCTTTAATTCATAAAGATTTATTTTAATTTTCTTCTTTCTATAATTACAGATATGAACATTATAGCCCTCGGCTTGAAAAATTAAGTGATACAATTTGGGACAAAGTAAAAAAAATCCGATCATCAAATAATGGAAGAATCACAGTAGTGAATCATGGCGATTGTTGGAGTAATAATATATTGTTCCATTATCCTGAAGAATCTGATAAGCCAGATGCTGCTATTCTATTGGATTATCAGATATTCCAATGGGGTAGCCCTGCAGTGGATTTGATCTATTTCTTTTATATTTCAGCCCAATTGGATGTAGTAATGAATAAATTTGATATTCTTATTGATTATTACCTATCGGAAGTACACGAAACGCTTACGAAATTAAATTTGCCTTTATCACTGTTCTCAAATGAAGATTTGAGGGCAGATTTAGAAGACAGTTTAATAATGGGAATTGTCAACGCGTTTACAATTCAGGTTGTCACTCAAGCCGAAAAAGGAAAACCGATCGATTTTATTCAAGTTATCAATGGACAAGCTCTTGAAGAAAATAGCCAATGGCGACAAACTTTATCTAATGTTCCAAGTTTACGAAAGTATGTTCAAACGGTTTTAGATCTAGCCAGTGCTAAAGAATTATTTTGAATGTTTTCCTCTATTAGGAGTTGTCTAGTATTTTTCTGAAACCTATTGTTATTTTATTATAGTTTCCGACCTGTTATTTATCTTGAAAATAATGATAAATAAATAAAAATTATTAATCAATCTCATTCTTTAATTTTCTACTCCCCTAACCTCAAAGTCCTATGAATGCGGGTTACTACATAGGCAAGGGACGGGTGCTATAGCAATTATATTTTAGCACCCTCCAAAAAAAAATCCCACCCTGCCTGTTCCCATTGAAACACCTTTACCGTTCAAGTAGTGAAATACAATTGTAACGCATGAATTCCTATAGACCAGATGTTTTATTTGTATTTAAGAATAGTACATTTGTTTTATAAAAAGATAAGATAAATGTATGAATATTCTAAAAGAGCAGAGATAACCAGCAGTAGCAACAAAAATATTCTAAAAAATCTGGTGTGACTGGCGCACAGCACACAACTTTCTCTTACCTTCGGTAATCGAAAGTTGTGTACTGTGCTTGTCTCACCAGATTTTTTGTGTCGATATGTATTTAGTTTCCGACAGTACGGTACATTCGATTTTCAAGATGTAAAATTTATAAGTATGGCAAAATATTTATATTTTGTTACCATAGCAACCATAGGAGAAATTCCTATCTTTCCTATGAAGAACAAGAGTAAAGTGGTCTTCAGAAGATTTCAATCACAAAATGAGAATATACATTTTATAGAGAATCTAAAAAATAATTGATTTTTGAATTAAAAAAAAAATCGTTGGAGCAAATTTTGAGAAAATCGAAAAAAACTGAAAAAGTGCATCAGTAAAGTACTAGTACTCTTTGGCTGATTTTGTTCAAAAGCTTCCTGTCACGTTCCATGGGGGTGCCTAACTTAAATATAAAATTTCAACTTCCTAGCTCTTTTTGTTCTTGAGATATTTTGTTCACAGACACACACACACACACACACACAGAGACAGACAGACAGACCATGTCGCGAAAATCACTTTTTTGGATTCAGGGGACCTCAAAACGTGAAGATCCATCAAAATCTCGACATCGAATTTTTGACATGAAACCAATACTTTCTCTCTCTATATATTAACATATATATAGAGGTAAGAGAAAGTAAAAATAATTCTAAACCTAGTTTCAACAGTGTTCAAATTTTTCATAATTAAAATTTGTATACTGACAACGCAACCCGCCTTCGGCGGGTTTCTCCCTCCTCCTCTAACTAGCTCGTGACTGAGTATTTTTTCTGGACTCTTCATAACGTGCTCTATAAGAGTGCAAAATTTAATTTCGGGAGGTTTAGCAAACAGAGCATGACACAGAGACGCACAGACAGACGAACTCTTCTTCTTCTATCTTGGCCTTATCTCTATGTGGGGTCGGTATATAGTTAAAGAAATAAGAGACCGAGAGAAAAGCAAGCCGACCCGTTTCACGGGCTGACGCTTGATATGAAAAAGGGAAAAAACAGGCTGGCATAAAGGAAGAGAAGAAATGCCAGCCTTGGTCGGGTAACTCGTGGTCGCCATCCACGTACTCACTAGAAGTGAGCCACTGGGTGGACGCCCAGACAGACGAACGAACACTATGCAATAATATAGATAGTAAATAAATTATATAAAATTTCAGCTTTCGAATATTAATTGTTTCTATGCCGTATGCCATCTTTACAACTATTCAAGCTATAATTACGTATTGAAGACTCATTGAAATTACTTTTTTATTTACAATAAATTAGAGAACGAGATGTTGGAAAAAAAATTCCAAACAAATTTTGGTTATAACATCTTTTTTTTTATGTTAGATTGAAAAGATAAATAACTTATCTCTCAAGTGTAGTGGAAGAGTAGGGGGGGATAAATACTGAGGGAAAATAGGGGAATACCTCCATATTCGATAAAAAATAATCTTTTCATTCAGATACAGTGAAGAATTCAAGTTGTGTTTATATCGCCAATCATTCCAAATTAATCATGAGTTCTCCCGAATCAGAACAAACGGCAAAAGAATCTTCGCTCAATTGGAATGTAATAAAGAATGAATGGAATCTCGATAATATGAAATTTAAAGAAGGTAAGAAATATAAGCTTTCTTTTATTTCTACTAATATTTTATTTATTATAGGCCTAGTACTAATATTAATTATGATTAGATTAGAAATAAACTGAACCACTGGTGTATAATTTAATTTTCAAACTTATTTTATTTTTAGGAACAATTGATTATTTAAATGATGAAGCTTTTGAAAATATTCTTCGAAAAAATCTGAAGCAACCAAATTTAAAAGTCATAAAAATCGAAAAGAGTCAAGCTGTTATGGAAGGAGAAAATTATGGAAGTGTTCCAGTAAAAGTACTAGTTGTTTATAAGATCGACAAATCCGAGGAGAAATTACATCTAATAGTCAAATCTTGTCCTAGTGTTGATTCACTAATAAAGCCTGTATTTATAAAAGAAAATTTGTTTTATGAAAAAAATTTGGCCTAAAATTGCTAAGTTATTAAATTTGAACGATGATTTTGAAAATCCAGCTTATTTTGTTCCAAGGTTTGTTTTTTATTTTTAATTACTTTATTTATAAAAAAAGAAAATTAATTTTAATTAATCTGTTGCAGACACTTTTCGGGTGGACCTGACATCGCTATAATAATGGACGATTTAGGTGAAAGAGGGTACCGAAATGTTCCTCGGCATAACCGTTTGGATTACAACCATTGTAAACTTGTTCTTAAAAGGCTAGCGCAATTGCACGCTGCTTCAATAAAATTGAGACTAGAAGACCAAGAACTGAAAGAAAGCTCTTTTGATAACACGTATGAGATGGATCATCCATTTTTGAAGGAAATGTATAGACAAGGACTTTTAATCCTCGCCAAAGAGATCAATTCCTGGCCTGGGTGAGTTATATAAAAAAATATTTAATATACAATTGAGTGGAATAACGAAAGAAAACAGATGGGAACCCTTACCAATAGGAACACAGGAAAAATTAATAAAACTAAAATATCGATTTTTGTTTTAAGATTGAACAATAAATTATTTGAAGGAATAAAGTGGCTGTTGGATTTAAACAATAGTAGCCAGGTAATAAGTCTCCACGAAATTAAACTCTCTGTTAAGGAAACAGTTTCGGCTTTAATGAGATAAAACCATCCTCAGTCCAATAGTTGAGAGTATGAACTCAAATGACATGATACTCTCAACTATTAGCTGCGGATGGTTTTATCTCATTAAAGCCGAAACTGTTTCCTTATCAAAGAGTTTAATTTCGTGGAGACTGATTACCTGGCTGCACTTTCCTTTCCTATCTATTGTCAAAAAATTATTTGTTAATAAACATGAAATAATAATCCTAATTTCCTTTAAACTAATCATAAAACAAAATTCTCGATTGAATACCTAAAATTGAATTTCTCTATTTCTGACATTTCAGATATGAACATTATATACCTCGTCTTGAAAAATTAAGTGAAACAATTTGGGAAACAATAAAAAAAATCCGATCATCAAATAATGGAAGAATCACAGTGATGAATCATGGCGATAGTTGGAGTAATAATATATTGTTCCATTATCCTGAAGAATCTGAAAAGCCTGATGCAACCATTCTAGTGGATTTTCAGTTATTCCAATGGGGTACTCCGGCAGTTGATTTGATCTATTTCTTTTATATTTCAGCCCAATTGGATGTAGTAATGAATAAATTTGATACTCTTATTGATTATTACCTATCGGAAGTACACGAAACGCTTACGAAATTAAATTTGCCTTTGTCGCTGTTTCCTGAAGAAGATTTGAAGGCAGATTTAGAAGACAGTTTAATAATGGGGGTTGTCAATACGTTTACAATTCAGGTGGTTACTCAAGCCGAAAAAGGAAAACCTATGGACTTTAATGTGGTCGTTAGTGGACAAGCTCTCGAAGAAAATAGTCAATGGCGACAAACTCTATCAAATGACCCAAATTTAAGAGAGTACATACAAAAGGCTTTAGATCTAGCTACTGCTAGAGAGCTATTTTAGTTATCTTTAATAAGAGAAGTCTAGTATATTTTACTTTTACTATTGTTATTTTTATTACCTAACCTGATTATTTATCCTGGAAATGAAGGTGATGAAATAAAAATTATTATTGAATAAATTATATCTATTATTTTTTATTAATATATTTGTAAAAAAAAAATAAGTAAATATTATTATCAGATTTATCAAGAGTTTAAAGTGGCTTTTCTAATGCAAAAATTTGCTTAGTAATTTTCTCCCCTATTGAGAGTTTAGTAGTTAGTTCTTCATCACAGCTTAGTGATAAGAAGAGGGGGGAGGGGGGGATCCTCTTCTTATCACCAACCTATGCTGACTCACTTCTCTGAAGTCTTTCGGAAAAATTGTTTTATCTTTTATTTATTTTTTTCAAAAATTTTATTAATGTTTAATGATTTTTCTAATCTATTGCACAAAATCGAAACACAAAAAATTTTCATTTTTGCTTTTATTTTTTTTTATTATGATCTTAAGCCGACATTTCGGTCGGAGTTAAGAACATCTTCAGAGCTCTAAAAGTGCTTAAAGAGCATAATTAAAAATTTTTAAAAACAGCTAAGAAATTATATTTATCATGTTAGGGTTCTTGGAGAAAATTTATATCAATATAATTAATATTTACTAAATCAGACAGACGAACAAGATAGGGCATGCTGTAGCATTTTCGGTATCTTTTCCGGCTGTTTGATTTAGTAAATATTAATTATTTAAAAATAACTAAATTCTTTAATATTTATTTTCTCTTAATAGTCTAAATTGAGAAAATATTGTTATCGCTTAATAAATTCCATATCGTGATTCGCCCCAGTTCCATAAGCCAACAATGCAACTATCAATGAAGATAAACTGAATAGAATGTCCAAATAGGATAATGAAAGGTCATTAATAATAACAATTTCGCTTAAGGTGAGCCTCTCGAGGTGCTGATTTTGAGAGGTTGAGAAGGTCGTGATTGACGACTGAAACGTCGGCGAATAAAAATTAATTGAAAGAATTGAAATTTCAACCTCCTAGCTCTTTAAGTTCTTGAGATATTTTGTTCACAGACACACACACACACAGACAGACCATGTCGCGAAAACCACTTTTTTGGATTCAGGGGACCTCAAAACGTGTATATCCATCAAAATCTCGACATCGAATTTTTGACATGAATCCAATACTTTCTCTCTCTCTATATATTTACATATATAGAGGTAAGAGAAAGTAAAAACGACCGAGCTCCGGCTTGGCCAACCCGAAACTAATTTTGAAACCGGCAGTAAATAAATAATAAAAAAAAATCTAAAAGCACTGTACGTTCTGCTTGAACTAAAAGTACATATCGTTACAAAAAAATCTTTCAAATACGGAAGGTACAAAAAAGTTGTTGGCTGTGCGACTAGTCACGCCAGATTTTTATATTTAATAAAAAGGGAATAAGGCCTTAAGATGAAGGAGAGATAAAGAGGGTTAATAAGAATATATTTGAATTCATTAATTATCCTTGAAATAAGAACGATAATTATAAAAATGCCCCTTTGCTAAAAGTAAAGTGAGATTATAGAATAATTTCTTTAAGAAAACAAAGGGAATCCAAACAGGTTCAGACTCGAAAGAGATAAGAGAAGTAAAGACAAATATGTAAAAATATAATTATTAATTAATTTTATATTTAAAGAATTCGACTGGTGTTTGACCCACCAACAAATAAACACACATTTGTTAAATGTGTGCGCTTGGTATATGATGATTTGATACAAGAATAAAAAATAAAATATTTTCAACTCATGTCGTTACAAAAAATCTGTTGTGATAACTACAGTGCCAAACTTTCAAATACGGAAGGTACAAAAAAGTTTTTGGCCGTGCGACTAGTCACACCAGATTTTTCTGTTTCATTTAATATTTGAATTGCTGTGTGTATGTGTCTGATGTGATTTCTTTCAATGATAATATGAAATTAACTAATAAAATAAAATTTGTAAATTGTATTAAATAATGAAAAAATTGGTGCAAGCCTGATATAAGAGAGCGGTGTGCTAATAATCACACCACAATTTACTTGTAGGGATTATAAAGAAATATTCGCTTCGCTATCAATATCGAAATTATGAAAAATATTTTTAATATTCTCTGCTTGATAAAAATATTATTTCAATATTCTTTGGGCCTAAATGTGTGCTTGTTGTAATGTGGCATCATAGGCAACTTTTATATTTAAGTGATTTAATATTGCCTCAGGGTTTGAGAAAGAACAGAAAGGCAAAAATCAGATGAAAAAATCACTCAAGATTTCTCTCTCAAATAAGAATTTCTCTCTGATTCAAAACTTTAACTAAGATTCGCTCTACTTTATATATTTTACGATAAATGAAAAATAAAATAAATAAAATTTGATAAAATAAATTATAATTAAAATGGAGAGTAAAAAAAAGAGAGAACAAGAACGATAATATGCATTCATATAAGGTACGAAACAAATATTCAGGAGGCGTAGAGCCTAAAGGCGTCATCTAACAGGCGAAAATAAATTTAAAATAAGAGAAAGTAAAAAAATGTCTAGAAATTCTTGAATTATTTTATCAATTATAAATATTAAATGATTATTAAGAGTAATTAATAAATAATTAGCAATATTGAAGTAAAATACCTAGTTAAAACCGTCGAGAAACGAAGAGAGCGAGAGAGAGTCGACTAACCCCAAACATGTCTGAACAGCAAATGAGGTGGCTTGGGTATTTCTTGCACACATTTACACAGATCAGCACTAAACAAAAATCTCCTCTCTACTGAGTGACTAGGCTAGGTTGGTGTTCTTTTCTATGCAAGCCTAGTGGCGCCAAAGAATACAACCCTTGTGATTGGCTAATTAGTCAGAAGAGGGAGATGGACCATTCTAATCTAAAGGGGAGTCAGGTAGTGAAAAGTATAATGACTTCTTCTTATGTATTTTAATGAATAGTTAAATTAATAAAGGAAATAAAAAATATTAAGATTTTTTTATCAAATTAATTTCACTTCGTAAAATGTAATTATATCAATATTTCAGAAATTTTCTCTTTTTTAAATCAAAATAAGACTTAATACAAGAAAAATATGGTTTAAAATAGAGTTTATATTTTCTTTAAATATTAATAGTTTCATGTTGTGTGTAAATCGACTGGTCTTGTGGTTCGACATTGAGTTTTAAATATATTTGTTTTTCACGAAAATGTTTAGTTCATATATTCCGTGGTTCGCGGAAAACAATGCAATGACAAATCTGCTTATATTTTCTTAAATAAATGAATTCAATTAACA